>JAUEJL010135939.1:0-11021 GCA_032274825.1 Drosophyllum lusitanicum | reverse complement strand
AGTCATCTAGAAAGACCAAATGACTCTTGTTGGCTAGCACTTTAATCCTAGAAGGTAAATCATACCTACTAGGCCCGTGATTCGCGAATGAGTAATACCGTAGACTACCCCCGCCCGCTAGGTTCATGCGTGCAAGTAATCGTGAATCATCATATACAAACTATAGTAGCCCGCAACAAATCATAGCATGCGTAACACGTGTTCAAACATACATGCAACAAGTGATTTACTTTAAACACATAACACGTATCATCGATCAATATATACATATATATCTATATATAACCGTTTTCATTTCAAAAATTAGGTTTTGTCTTTGTACTCAGTTTTGTAAAATCTAATGAACTCACCTCAGTCCAGCCAACGAAACACACGATCTTGAAACGACGAACAATGCTCACGGATCGTCAATAACTCAAACTCAAACGCCTCAAATAACCTATAGAGATCACTAGGTTAAAAACACAAACCGAAGGTCTCAAACAAGTCTAAACTTGCTTGATATACTTAAACATGCCAAGTGATAACTCCCGACTGAAGATTATCGCGTAACGAGCTCATAAACTTCATAAAAATGAACGTACACGACATGCATGCGGCCTAAAAAATCTCTATAGCCGAAATAGAAGCGTAAGATTAGTAAAATATACCTCTTGTGTTCACCCACGCGTAGCCTCGGTTGAAATTACGCCCGTAGTGTTATTTCCGATCTTCCCGAGCCTTGAATATGAGCTCCAACGAAACCCGGCACTCCCACACGCTCACAAAACTCGGGTTCTCTCTAAATTTTGGCAGAGTAACGTTAAGGAAGTGAAGGATGTGAGAAAAAAATCGATTGAAATGAAGTTGTATATATATAGACCAGCAGTTTACGCATCGCGTCACGACCTATTGACGCGTCGCGTCGCGATGGGGTCACATGTCAGCCTTTGCCACACGCCAACTCTGACACACGCAAGCTCGACACGTGTTTTGCCGCCCAAACGCGTCGCGTTGCGATCTCGATTTTCAAGAATTTTCATTTTCTTTTATTTTTCTTTTATTTTCTTTTAAATAATAATATTCCATTATTATTATTAATAAGTTGAACTTCAAAAATAATAATGTATTTCTCGATAATACTATTATTACAATATTTCCGAAATGCCAAAATTCGGGTCGTTACACCTTTAAAATCATTAAATCAATAAAACCCACTAGCAAGTTTTCTTCAAACTTCTTCATAACTTCATGCATGGTGTTCTTAAGTTTTAAGCATAAAACCCAGCAAAGAGCATAGCAAAACTAGCATGAATCCTCATCACAATCAACAAGAGATATATACTAACCTTTACTTGCAATTAAAACACCCAAATCAAGATTTCAAAGTCTCAAGTTAGTTGTTTCCTAGCTTTCTCCACTTGAGAGAAAACACACATAAACACACACATACACAAAATATTTCTTACAATTGAGGAGGTGCATGTATATGACTCATCCATATACAGCTCACACACACGTACACACACATAATTAATTACTTAAGCATGAGGTGGATTCCATATAAATCCATTCATGCATACATACATACATGTAATTCCTTTTCTTTTACATACATACATACATAATTTATTCAACCACTTAATTAGTTAGCATGAGGTATCAATTAACTAAGATATTTTAATCACACAATAAAATATCCAAACTCACATAATTACTTACCACTGACCCGTTTACGACTAAGCCTGTTTTCGGATGTTACGCCTAATATCTTATAAATTTGTTTTGTAGGCTCATGATGATGGATCAATGATAAATGAAGGGGCCTATGTATAACTTAGCTAGAGGTTGTACCATTTTGATATTGTACTTGTACAAGCCTCGTTGTATTTTGACTATGGTTTGTAGTAGTTTGTTTTAGCTTAGCTTTAGTTTCATGGTTATATGATTTTGGTATTTGTATTTGTACGAAGCATGTTATTATTATTATCAAATATCTATGTGCTTCTATTTATTGTTCTTAGTGCTTCTTTTGTTCCTAATCCATTCTTTTTGTCCCTTGCTTTAGGAAAATTGGCGTTTCATTACAATGCTCGAATATTTTCCTCATACGCCATTTTGTTGAGGAATGTTTGACGAATTGCGGAACACCCGATGTGTTAACTTGGCAAATCAGGAGAGTTTCTTGATTCTTTTTCTCCCACATCATTAGTTGCTTAAATTTATGTTATCTTTTTGTACATTGAGGACAATGTGCAATTTAAGTGTGGAGAGGTATTTATATTATGCCATTTGCTTGCTATGCTTTTTCTTTTGTAAACTCAAGTGTGCATAATTTTTTTTTCGTAAAATTGCATTCTTTTGGACATTTTTAGATCCTCTCATATGATAGATTATTAAGTAAAGTGACACTAGGAGGATTGCACCACAAATAACTTTCATGAAGCTGCCTTAGCATAAATCACTTGAGTTTTGTTGATTATCTGACTTCAAATGCACATCCACACCTACATTAGAATTCGTGAGCATTTGAGCCACAACACTTCATTTCTTTAGTCAGTTTGCTAATGGAATTGCTCATATATATGCTAATTATTGCTTTGATGATAGAACTTGTTTATAATATGCATTTCAAGACCATGAACTAAACTATTGCATTTACGTGATAAAGGCATTAAGAAACCCATTTTAGCCTATATACTTTTGTTTTTAGCCACTTTTCATATCCTTTTCCCCTTAGTTGCTAATTTGAGCCTAAACTTTTCATTTCATCACCCTTGTGATTTATGTTTTATTTTTATTTTTTAGTTTTCAAAACCAATTTGACTCGTTTAGGTTGCTTAGATAAGTTTACTTGTATTTTGCCATTCAATTGTTCATGCACCGATTAGTGAGACATGGAAAGTTCATATGTCCCTCGGTTTGCTTTGTTAATGTTGCGTGCAACTGAGTTTGAAAATAAAAAAATAAAAAAATAGAAATAGAAAAAGATGAGAACTTCAGTTGCTTAGCATGCTTTTTCTTGGCTAATTTTGAAGACTATCATAGATTGAGTGACAGTTATTTGTCAGTCTTGTCTTGGTGTTAGCCATCATTTGGATTAGTCTGATTTCATTTCATCTCAGTGAATTGTGTTCTTTAGCAAAAAATATTGTAGTAGTTTTGTTCAATCTCAATAATAGTAGCTTATATGGTTTTAAATTTGGTTTTTAGATTATGTTTTAGCCATCTTTATATTCTCTTTCATCCTACCCCTAGCCACAGCCACATTACAACCTAATCGAAGAACTCTTGATATTTGCATATGTTTATGTTATTTGGTGGAGATTTGATGCATGATCAAGCTTATGATAATTTCTACTTCAATTAAGCACCATTGCACTTATACACATGCCCTTATATATATATATACACACACATACATATACATATACATATACATATATAGATTGAGTGCTTCAGAAACCACCCGGTGAGGTACGAAGTTAGGTACTAGTCAAAATTCTTATGTGCGTGTTAGGCTTGCTTGGAGTTTGTTTATTTTAAAACATGAAAGTGTGTACTCAATCCTTTGCTTTGATATATGTTATGCCTTTAGATCTTTGTTTTGTAGGAAGGATGCCTTTTTTCACTAATTGAGGTTGCTTGATGTTTTCTAGGTTGAGTGTTGCATTAGAGTTTGCTTGAAGACAAGCAAAGCTTAAGTGTGGGGATTTTGAAATGCACTGAATTATACATATTTATTTTACCATATTTCCTGCATTTTGGCACCATTATTAGTAGATTTACATGATTCGATGCCTAATATCTTATAAATCTGTTTTGTAGGCTCATGATAATGGATCAATGATAATGAAGTAAAAAAGATGAAAATCCATCAAGATATCGAGTCTGGCGAGAAACTTCAACTGATACACCATCTCATATGCCTCAAATACCCGAATCACTTAGCTAGTTTTAGATAAGGTCAATATGGCTTTGATACGGTCGTATTTAGCCCGTATCAACTTATACGGCCGTATGATAAAGGTATACGGCCGTATAAATCTAATTTCACGTGTTAAAACTAGTAGCTCAGCCACAAAATAGGAGGCTCGCATATTTTCTTATTTTTTTAATCCTGAGAGCTGCAATGGAGTCGGATTTCACCCAAGAATGATGGTTCTTTAATCCTTTGTGCATTAGGTGGTGATTCAGGCTTAGAAGGGAGTATGTAGTCCACTGAACACCCCATTTGATCTTCATTTCGGGTTTGGTATAATCTATTCTACCTTGGTTATGTTGTATCCGGATTTGATGTGTGATTTGGGTTTGTTTTAGGAACTATGTTCTATTTACTTTGATTCATTTGGATTATACATGTTCTAGTTGTTTGTATTATGTATTTATGATGGTTTGACTTTTGTTGACTTGAATGATATAATACTTTGATTCAATGACAAGTATATTTGGTTGTATTGATGTTATTTTCATCCTATGTGAGTGTTTTATACATCTTTGTTAGGTCGACTTTATGTGTGAAATACTTATCTTCAAGTGTATGTATATTTAAACAAGTTTGGTTTTGTTAAGATTGACACTAGGTTGGTGGATCTTGGTGTGAAATACTTGTGATTTGGTTATTCATGGATTGAGTCATGTATATCTTATCTCCATCTATGATAAGATATTTAGTATTATTTTCCAGTTTAAAAGCCTTACGCATCAAGAGGTTATGATTATGTGTTTGGAGTAATTCTTTGTGTCTATAGATGAATTACTAATGGGAACGTGTATACTTTTTATCCTCTGTGCTTAATAAGTCAACATAGTCATGTCACATGATTATATACATTTATACATTTGACTAGGGTGTATCTAATCTGAATGAGTATCTTGGTGCTTTGAATTCCCTCATACTGCATGCTCCTTTGATTTCTTTATTTCTTTGCTTTTTGTTGTTTAGTTGTAGTTCTTTACTTTTTATTTCTGTTCTTGCTTTGTTGTCAACTAGATAATGGTAAAGGTTTATTATTAAGAGCCTCCATTCCCTAAGTTCGATACTCGGTCATACCAAAATAACTGTACTATATACATATAGTTGATACTTGCCTATACGCATGTAGTCTATTTCTAAGGTGAAACAACTTTTCAAAACTCCATGTACACTCTAAATTATTTATATAAAAATATATGGTTGTTCGCGCATGTCACGTCTTTTGGCGCCGTTGCCGGGGAGCAGTGATTCTAAGAAAAACCAAAGCTATTGATTTAGTCCTTTTGTGTTCTTTTTGTGTGTTTAGTTAGTGTTTATTTTCTTATTTTAGTTTTTATATTTGTTCTCTCTGTCTATTGGTTGTTTGTTTATCTTGTTTCTTTTGCAGGCTTATGGATGATCAAGGCAATCTGTCATTTTATTGGGATCCTTCTTATTATTATCATCCCTGTGAGGAGGTATGTAGTAACAACATAACATGTAGATGTCCAAGCTGTATTTGGTGGGTTTGACTACATAGAACCATACCCAACCTCAGCTAACTTTCTATGAACACCCAAAGTCTATCTTTAAGGAGTTGTTTCAACATTGCATAGAAAGAGCTGATGCAGCTTTAGAGCAAATGAAAAGAATTGTAGTTGTCATGGTGGATCCTCAATATGATCATTACACATATGACCCACCCAACCCTCCTGACCAAATTCCAAGTTATGAACAACCCCAACCCGATCTTGAAAAATTGGTATGGAGATTTGATGGTGAAATAGAAGAGAAAATGGTAGCATAAGAGGAAACTCTGAATCAGCAGACTCATTCATTACAAAGTTTAAAAAATCAAGTAGGTCAAATTCTAAAAAAGCTTTTAGAGGACCTTGGTGAGGCATATCACGGCTTAAACCCAGTAAGTACCGTGCAATAAAGACCTCCTGTGCTGAAACTTAAACCGACCATTCCTTATGTGTAGCAGTTAAGGGGTGAAGGACTTCATTTCACTACCATAGCACTCCCTAAGGATTGGGAATCCAATGACAAAGGGGTATATCCGTAAATCCAATATAATTACCCTCATGATGATAACTTTTTCTCAGATTTGCAGGAGTATATTGAAGAGTTGGCGGAAGGGGAAACAACACCTACCGATCTACCCACACAAGTCCAAGCCGTATCTCCAATTGAAGATAAGTGTCAAATCATACTTCTCCTTTACAACTGAAGGCCATTTAGGGTCCTGAGCTATTAGAAAGTGAAGATGTGGAGAACTACGCGGACGACATCCTAAACTATCCTGAATTTGTGCTAAACTATTCCTCAGAGCCAAAAGACTATCATGTTGTCCATGTGTGAAGCTCGTCAGATCTAGATCCGAGTTGATCTTTTTGTCCGGTTTGAGGCGGGTTCAGTTAGTTTACAAAATCAAGCACGAAGACAAAATCTATTTGAAATTATTTACGTTTTTAAGATGATATACCTATATATGAAGGTTTAAGATTGACTAAAAATTGTGTGTGAATGCATGCTATTTATTTAGTGTTGATATACGACTGATCTACATGATGTTTGCGGTGCATGCATATTTACTTATAGATATATGAAATGATGATCATGTTGAACTGATATGATGATTTGCGAGGTAAACAATATATAATGATTAAATATGACATACAAGATATGTGTATGCATGATCTAATTTCGTAGTTAATGAACATAATAAATTCAGTAACGATGGTTATTGCGGTGCATATAATGAGAATTCATTATGTTGCTGTAAAACGATGCCTTGGGACGGGGGTAGACGTACCATAATTATTGATGTCTAGGAGGTAGATGTTAGGCCTTCTAGGAAATTGCTAGCAAAGCGGTAGTTAGTTGTTGAGTTTTTAGATAACCTTGATAACACATGGTGTACTTGTACACTGGAGTGATGTATTGGCCAGGTGATAGTGTCATGTGCAAAACGTCACGTGGGTGAAAGAAGGGCCTAAAGATGGGGGCACTATTTGTACTTTCACCTAAACAACATTTAGTCGGAGTAGCGAACGTGCAGGGTCTTAGAGCTTATTATACGAGTAAGAGTCGCGTCTTATTCAGTACAGAATTCGCCAAGCATGCTTAGCGAACCTTTGCCCATGCGGAAGGACCTCGAAACTTGGCCATTTTCAGGCACGCATTTGGTGAAATTGCGGATAGACCTCGGAACTTAGCAGTTGCTAGGCACGCACGTGGCGTCATAATGGACGGACCTTGGAACCTAGCGGTTGCCAGGCACGTAGATGGTGTGGGGGTAGCGGTGATAATGATGTGTGATAATAGACCCCACTAATATTGATGATAATGATGATAGTGATGATAGCAATGTTTAATGATGTTAAAGATGTTAACAATACTAAAGATGTTTAATGATGTTAAAGATGTTAACGATGCTAAAGACGTTTAATGATGTTAAATATGTTAACGATGCTAAAGATGTTTAATGATATTAAAGATGTTAACGATGCTAAAGATGTTTAATGATATTAAAGATGTTAACGATGCTAAAGATGTTTAATGATGTTAAAGATGTTAACGATGCTAATGATGTTTAATTATGTTAAAGATGTTAACCATGCTAAAGATCATTAACGATGTTAAAAATGATATTAATGCTTAATGATGAAAATGATGGTAGTGATGATTAGTGACGAATTCAATGTTTAACGATGCTAAAGATGATAATTATGATAGAGGTGATAACGATGTTACAAATGAGATAGATATTAAAGATGACATATGTGCTTAATGATGATAATGAAGTCTGATGATAGACCCCAGCTAAAAGTGATGTTAAAGATGATGACGATGATAATGAAGTGTGATGATAGGACATAACTAGGATTGACGTTAATGATGATAACGATGATAATAATGACAATGAAGTATCATGATAGACCCCAACTAGGATTGATGTTAATGAAGATAACCATGATAATAATGATAATGAAGTGTGATGATAGACCCCAACTAGGATTGATGTTAATGATGATAACGATGATTGAAATGTTTAAACGATATAGAAAATAGCGATGTATAATGATGTTAATGAGGTAAAATGAGAGATTAAATGATGTTAATGAAAATAATGAAGTACTACAAAGATGTTTAATAATAATACTTGATCATGCAGTGATTAATAATGTTATGCGGGTGGTTCAAGTTACAGGTTGGGATTCATTACCCTAAACCTAAACATGTTTTATAAACGTTTTAAGTGATGATTTTGTGGTGATAACTAAGCTGACTCACAAAGCGAAAGCTAACACTTGTTTATTTGAAATGTGTCTTGTGCTCGTGCAGGTTGCTTAGGTATGCGTGGCCTTATGAGCGTGGTGCTGATGGGTAGTTATTTATATTTGCATTGTTAATGAGATAGACTTGTGGTTAAGATAAAGAGTTGGTTTTAAAATAAAGACGTGATTTGACGTAACGGGTGGTTTTTATATTGATGTAAGTTTAAAACGGTTTTACGTGTTTTAATAAATGCGGTGTCAAAAGTCTTCCATTGCGATTAATCTGATTTAGTAAGAAAATTTTTTGTAAATCAAAAATTTCGAAAACCACGGTCGTTAAACTATAAACCCTCACGAGACTTCTCTAGTCCAATCGGGCTACCGAGGGGTTTAAAAGGCTTGTTGCGTGTGCTAAACGCATCTTCGTGTCCTTTGGAAGTGGATTTTTTAAATGCTTAGTCAATTGTTTGATTATACTGGTATGCTTGACTTTCATGTATGGACCTATGTATTTCTGTATTTCCTAGTTAGTTTTAGTTTGTTTTCTGTGTTTACATGTCCATTAAAGTATTTCACTTGCAAATGCGGATTGTGGTAAACTTAGTTTTAACGTTTCCACGTGGAAAAGGTCCTTGCGCTTGATAACTCTTCGTCCGAATAGGCGTGTGGAAAAGGGAGAGAGGGGGGCTCGTGTGAACTCATATCTTTATGATTTCTGCGTTTGAAATGCATAAAGTGATAGTTTAGTAAGATTGTAGAAGGCTGATACAGGTGTGTTGGTATATTATAGACTGCTGTAGGAGAGACTGGAAGTTTTAGGTTATGCAAATGGGTCATATACGGCCATATCAAATGGACCAAACAGACCATATTAAAACCTTTATAAGGGGGTATTGAGCCATTTGATATGGCCTCCTTAATATGACCGTATCGGGGCTGTATCAAGTTAATACCGGGACTAATACGAAAACACTCTCTCCATATCACAGACACACACACACACACACCCAAACACTCTCTTTCAATCTCTTCGCACCTCAGAAAAACACACACAGTTGCATCCGTTTGATTTCTTTGAGTTCTTGTTCAAATCTCAAGCGTAAGTTATGTTTTTCGAGCTTCTAATCATTCCTAATAGCATAGAATACCTTTAATTTGACTGCAAATCCTTGAATTTTGGGTTTGGGACAGAAAGTCTAGGGTTCCTTTGTTTATGTTCGTTGCTAAGGCTTGACACGGTCGTATCAAGATTTGATCCAGCCGTATTAAAACCTCATAAGGGCATAAAAAAATGAGTCTTTGGCCGTATTAAACTAGGGTTTTCATACGTCCTTATCCCATCTGGATACGATCGTATCAAATCAATTTTGAGCTTTTTCATTGTTTTTCGATTCTGCGGCCTGGATTCCCGCATTTTCCGACTTTTCTCAATCCCCGACTATCGTATGCAACACTTTAGTTTGATTCCTTTTTTGATTTTTGCATGCCTAATTGTTGAATTTGATAGGATTTTACAATTTGGCTTCCGGTTCGTGTCCTGGCCGCGGCAAGTGGCTTTGTATAGGCGGCTTCATGGGACAGCCTTTCACTGGTCGGTTATCTCTATGAGCAGACCCCATGGAGGAGGAGGAGGAGCTGTTAGACCCTACACAGCTAGACCTTCACCCTTGGTTGCATTTCACCGATTCTTCCTTCCGCCAGTGTTTAGTTGTGCTTAGGCAGAAGAGGTTTGAGAGCAGCCGCACCATCCACTGGCCTTCCATGACCATTGTAGGTCTGGAGCAGAGGGCCAAGGCCCTCACTGGCCCTGTCTGGGAGAGGGTCTTCGAGATTCAAGAGCATGTCTACCGAGAGCTTTGCATGAGTTCTTTTTGTTGGGTTTTCGTGGTTCAAAAATCACAGCGGAAGCAAAAAGGTAGAAAAATAATTTTCAATTGTGAACCACACAACACCCACCAAATGGACCAAAACTCTAGACATGACAAACCTACAAAAAGAAAGAGAACAAGAGATAAGATTATACCCTTGAAGCACAGCTCTTCTTGTGCTTCGGATTGAGACTTGGAAGGTTTGTGTACTAACTTGTACACCACTAGTGAAGTCCACATAAAGGAGCAATCGAGTCCCACTTGCTAGAGTGTTAGATTTGCCAATCTAAACACCACAATGTGTCTAACACATAAGTATCAAAGCCTTGTATACCTTTTGTGCATTTGAGAGTATATAGTGCAATATATATTAATATGTGTTCTTGGAACAAAACCATGTAAGCTTCTAGCACCTTTTATAAACTCCAAAATTGAGTTCAAATTCGTGCCATCATAAATCTTGAATCAGTTACCTCATTAATATCCATAAACACCTTCATAACTAGCTTTGAAAGATGATTAAAGAGGCTGTTACTGCATAGGGCACGACCGTGCCTACACAAGCCCAAAAGGCTACGCCCAAGTCACGTCTGACTTCGGCTCGTGCCTGTCCACTAGGCACCAAGCACGGTCGTACCTAGCCACAGTCCACGCCCAAGTCACGCCCGACTTAGGCTCGTGCCTGCCCGTAGGGCACGACTGTACCTCATAGAGGCACGGACGTGCCTACGCCCACCAGAAACAGGTTCTGGCTTTCTCTCTCATTTGACCATCTGTGATGTCAAAATCGATACTTGGCATGTGACTCAATAGGCCCTTGCTTCATCAGCCATGATACCAACTCGTGTGTGTGAGTGGGCATAGTCCAACAGACTCCCACTTGAACATGACACACCTACGAAAGGCGTCATCGACATAGAGTGGCCTCTAGCAAAG
>JAUEJL010135928.1:0-11022 GCA_032274825.1 Drosophyllum lusitanicum | reverse complement strand
TAACTATGTGATATTAAGTATAATTTTAAAAAAAATTATGACATTTTTAGAAAAACTACTTGCAAAAGAGAAAATAACATTAATTATAAATGTGTTTTGTATATCAATATTTTATTTGAAACAATATACCCGATCACCGCTCGGGTATTACACTAGTTGCTATTTGGTGCGTGACCGATCAACCACTTATCTTCCAAGTATAAAGTGCATACATTGAGGTTAATTTGAATAAGAGTATCTTCCTATTTCAACAATTTAGATTGGAATTTTAAACATCCTCGATCTAATTGTGAAATAGGTCGTACAATTTAAGTTATAACATAATGGCTAGTGTTGTCCTATGGACAAAAAAGACACCTCCTATGTTTAGCAGTGCGCATAGGGTGATTTGGTGTGGTTGTAAGCTCAAACTTAAACAAATCCATTTAATTCGGTTTTAGAAGTTTCAAATCTAATGGTTTTGGTTTTGACGGGTTTTGTCGATAATGCTTTTGGTTTCGGTTTATAAATCAAACTCAAATCTTTTTGTCCCAAATCTATTTTTGGGTTTAGATTTGTTGTTTTAGGCCTTTAAAATGTTATTGTTGGGTTTAATACTCAATAAAATGCTTATCCGAAAGATATATAAATAAATAGTTATATCATTATAAAAATATATAATGTATAAAATATTTTGTGAATCGGTTATTAATGGGGTCGTTTTTAGTTAAAGCCAAAACCTAACTGAACTCATAGGTTTTTTCAAAAGTTAAAACCAAACCCTTGTTTTTGAAATGGTTTCGATTTGATTGGTTTAGTTTCTTTCGATTTTTATGTTCACCCGCTACGTTATCTACTTATGCAAATTTGGCTGTTGTGATAATCTTTGCATTAATTTTTTGCTCTCACAAAATAAAGGTCAATTTTAAAATACTAGGGTTTGTAACTTTTCAATAGCTACTTTATTATAACAATTTTTTTTTCTTTTGCAGAGATCAAATATTGTGTGGTCTAATTAGTTTTATAAATTTGATTACTTCTAATAAATATGGTAATGAGTAAATCTTGGTGCTTCAAAATCAGTTTAGTTGAAGTCCATTTTATGATGAATTCAGTGCACATTAAGTGTTCGATGAAATGTTAGCACAAGTATAGGCTGAGTTTTTGTTCATTGGTGCCATTTTGCTTAAAAACAAATGACATATTGTTTCAATATAACTGTATCAACAATCAGTTTATATATATTCTTTTGTAATGTAGTTTGGTCGGTGCATACCATCTGAACATATATCAGTTGTTCGGTATTGGTAAGATCCATTTACTGTTTAAGAAAGAAATACCTTTCGGAAAGTTGACTCGCAAAGTGTCTATTTTGGGACACCGCATATTTCTAATTATGCTGTAAGTAAACTTAATCTTCTTTTGTTTGGATGAGCAGGGAAAAAAGTAGGGGATATCATGAGATTTATCATTTAATTGTGAGATTGTTAATGAAAACCATGTGAATTTGCAGATGATGGAACTTATGCTATGAAGAAAGTTTTGATTCAGAATAATGAGCAATTGCAGTTCGTGAAGGAGGAGATTCGTATCTCGTCTCTGTTTAATCACCCAAATCTGCTTCCCTTGCTTGATCATGCCATTGTTTCAGTAAAGGTAAATGCTGATCATATCCCAGATCTTAAATTTTATAAAAAAAAATATTACTATTAAATAAGATGACTAGGGTTTCTTATTACTTGATCTAACATCTCTTAGTTCACTCACTTGAATTTGCAAACAAAAAAGAGATTTGAAGTAGAGTTGCTCAAATTCCAGTAGAATGCAGATAGATGATGAATAATTTTATATCTTAGCTGATGATTAGTTTCTTGGCCTGGATCATGTAATCGGTTTTTCATTTATTTTGATCTATTTCTACTTCTGCTTTGTTTCTGCTATTGTGACGAGACTTAATACAATCTACTAGGTGAAATTGATCAGAACCATTTCTTAATTGGTTAAACAATTTTCTCAATTTATTCTTGAACAAGTGATTTTTGTTATTGTTGTTAGTTGTTACCATTGCTTTCAATGCTACCATGAATGTCATGTTTCTGCCATCTATTCACCTCACCCTAAAACTTATTGTATTAACAAGTTTTAAGATTGAATTTCTACCATCTAAATGTGTTTTAAGATTTTGTGATTATCATTGTTGACTTTATGGTATGATTCATTGTTTTTCAGTTAGTGGATGCTTCAACTTTGAATAAAGAAGTTGCTGAAGGTGTTGACTTGAGAGTCTATCTCGAAGAGGGAGTTTACATTTGTTGCTGAAATTGGTAAAAAAAAAATATAAACTTTATGTTGCTTTTTTTATATTTTTGCTGCTGTGTTTTTAACGTTCTTTAGATATGATTCTGTTGCTGAAATTTGTTAAAAATATAAACATTCTGTTGTTTTTTTTTTGTTTTTTTGCTGCTGTATTTTTTTTTAATATTTTTGCTGTTGTGTTTCAATCTAAACTTCATCATTTTCAGATGAAAATATGGAAACTTGTTGTTGCTGACTTGCTGTAGACGGATGTTTGTTTTCAAATATTAGTTCCACTTAATCTTTGTTGTAATTGGCTATTTGTTTAACGAAGACTTGTATGGTAGACATGTTGATTTCGTTATTTGGCATTTCGTACTAGTTTTTAATAGCAGATTAGTAATTGTAGCTCGAAAACTTGAAATCTGAATTCCGAAATGTTGTTATATGTTTGTTGATGCTATATTAAATCAAATAGAATTTTAGTCGAGTCGAGCCGAGGTCGAAAGTGTCGAGTATTTTATCGAGTCGAGCTCGAGCTTGAAAATATAAGCTCAACCGAACTCGAGTCGAGTTTCGAGCTTCGAGTATTGGAACCGAGTCGAGCTCGAGCTTGGCACTGTGTCGGCTCGGCTCGGCTCGATTACACCCCTAGCCTGCCATGCCATGCCATGCCACGACCCATCATGTTAACTAAAGCAAAAATAATTATTAGCAACCGTACTTTTAAAACACCTTACGGTGATCATGGTATTACATTTAAAATAAGATTGACAAGGTTTATATCCTCCTACTAAATATTTTTACTTATCTTCATACTCATTTAATTTGATCCAGACTAGTACCAAAATCAAGGAATGAGATGAAAAAGTGAAATAATGCATTAGACATGTCAATAATCAAGTGCGTACAAAGTAGAAAAATCAAGTAAGTACAAAGTAGAAAAATCAAATACGAGAAAATAGATTTTTTTTTCTTAAAGTAAGTATGCACTTGATTAACTACATACTAGTAAGTCAAAAGAATGACTAGATAAATAAAGATCCATATTCGATCTTATCTATACTCGTACATATTCTCTTGATAGACATCATCACCATATATTTCTCTCACATGTTTTGCCATTTTGTAAAGTGCTAAATGCCCTTGGTTTTTTCTTAACAACAACACACCAATCTTTTGTATCTCTTATCATTGATAGATAAGATGTTTAATACATTTGTTTTGCTTGTGATGCAAGGATAAACGGGTCATGGATGCATTGGTTAGCCTTGTGTTTGAGATGAACTAAGTTATACTTATAATGGTCGAATATTACCCCATGAGTAGGATTAAACAATCGTTATTTGAACACTACAACCACGCAAGATCCAAAAGGCCTATGATATTCTAACTCTAAAATCTCCTCCAACTATACATACGTACTTATTTATTTTAAAATGTATACTAAACTCTTTCATGACAACACATAAATACATACACATGTAAGTGTCTATATATAGTCTTGTATATGGACATTTATAAGGAAACACACGTACATCCATTTTGAGTTTATCTTCAAGTGTATACAAAATTGTAGTGATAACAAAAAAATATACGTAAATTAGAAAATTCCGCCAGAAATCCTACGGAAATTGAAAATCTATTTTTTAATTGTTTTGGTGTATTTTCTCACAAATTCACACACCGGGTTAAAGATACTAAATAGCAGTTTCGATTCTCCAATATTCCATTATGACACATCAACTTTTTTTTTACATATATGGTCTGTAAACTCACAAAAAAACGTATTATTGTGTTTATTTTAACCTGCTAGCAGGTCATCCTTTTCCCCATCTTTTTTACCTCTTAACACTCACGAAATGGAGAGTTTGATGAAAAGTAATGATTTTTGAGTCTATGAAAAATAATCCAATTGTCTATAAATTAATGTAAAAGACAACTAAAAACAAGTTTAAAGTAAGTCAAATCATCACAAAAACCGTATGAGTGTTGAATAGTTGGTTTATGACATTACTCAACTTTCATTAACGATTCCTTGACCCACACTTGATGAAAATTCATGAAGAAAGGGAAAGGATTACCTATAATAATATATATAAATCATTGGGTAAAACAATCTAAGCAAAAATTCATTTTTTTCTGCCTTGTTTTTCGAAGTAATAGCCACAAAATTTTGACATTTTGAACTTGAAAGGAAAGGGAACTAATGTGATAGAACAACAAAAGACGAGTTTAATGAGTCGAATCATAAAAAAACAGGAACATGGTATTGAATGGTTCGGTTTAAGACATATCCAACTTAATTATTAGCCATTTCCCGGCCTACACTTGATGAAAATTCATAAATTTGATATCCTTTGCAAAAAAAAAAAAAAAAAAATCTACAAGGATTTACAAAAAAAAGGACAAAACGATCAAAAATCGAGCAAAAGAAAATATTTTTCTTACTGCTCTGTCTTTGACTTGTAACACTATCAAGATTGTAAATGATTTAAGTATCATCGATCATTACTCTTATTAATTTTACTAAAGTCCATTGGTTTAGCGGTATCAATGGGTGTTAAGCTGTTTCTCCCTCTATGAGGTTAAAGGTTTAGGTCTTGTGGTTAACATATGATATAGTTTAGGTGAATTTTAATTATTTGGTTTAATTAATGTATATTGAATTTTAATTATTTGGTTTAATTAAAATATGTTGAGTTTATAGCCCTTATTTATCTAATTAAATAATTGACCTACAAGTATTCTCACAGTTCTCTACTTAAAATGGTTCTCATCGAATCTCTCCTATATATATACCTATATTATAAAGCATTTAGGTCATATTATCTCTTAATTTTTAAGTAATTTAAAATTACTAATTTATCTCTTATTTAAATCTATAAGGAAACTATTATATGGATTTAAATAGATTCTTAAATACCATTTTTTATAACTAAACATTGCATAATAAATAAAGTTTAAAAAAGTCAAGTCAATGAAAATTAATATTCAACTTATATGATATTAAATACAAATTAAAAACTAAATAAAAAGGATCTTTATAAAAATAATTATTCAAAATATTTTATCATATAACACATATTTTAATTATACATATAGCTAGAACTCATAAACCTATAACATATAACCTAAGTCTATAGACATTTCTGGATTTTTTAAATGACTCGTGTTACGGTTTTTAAAATTTTCTTTTAAAAGAGTCGTAAAGAAAAGAGAAATGAAAAAATGAAAAAAGAAGAAAGAAAATAGATATATTGTGAAGGAAATTGTTCGATGAATATAATAGCTTTACATTATTAATAACGGATATGTTATCGGGCATGAATTATTTTTAACCGTCGTATTGCACATGTACTATATGGTAGTGTGTGTGTGTGTGTATACCACTACTACTATATAAACAATTTAACATTCTCTCTCCTTTTTAATTTAAAGAGTTCTTAAAATTCAATCAATACAAAATATTGACTTTTCATTTTATCTAAATTAATCTCATTCACTCAATATTTAACCATTTCATTCTCTCTCCTAATTACTTTAACCTTTTATTTATTTAAAATATATTCTCTTATACTAACACACTCTCTCATACAAACACAATTATCCACCCACATCAATATAAATTTCAAAATCTTATTAACTTCTCTCTCCTTATTTCATAAATATAAATCTTTTTTCTTATTTTAATGTCTTTTAGAACTTACTTTTAAAATTAATAAAATAATTGATGCAAATAAAAGAAAAATTGAAAAAAACGAATATGTTGATGTATAAAACTTTTTCGTAACGTTGAATCGCACGTTATATTCTCGAAAGTGACATGTTGTAATCAGAAACTATTTGTTGTAGCACCATTACGCGGGTACACATCTAGTATATTGTGCAGAAATTTCTGGAACCGGCACAAGGTTCACTTGCACCATCTGTATGTTTAACTTGCACGGATATTGTGCAGAGTGTTCCACCTGGCTCATTTTAACCACCATCTACCCACACCCACACCCGTTGACTCTATTTGTCTACATATCAACTAAACACAACCACACCCCATATCTCACTACTTAAACACGTTATTAATCATATGATCAAAACTCTATGTGCAAAAATATTCATCATTTAATCATGAAAATTCTCATTTGGATGGATGAAAAATTATTTAACCAATATATGATGTATAATCCTCTTTTCAAACATTAAAAAAATGGAGAATTGTTAAATAACCTATTATCAAATGGTTATTAACATAAACCTTCAAATACATTTTTCTAACCCCTCTCCACAAAGATTGAAGACTTTGCTATATGTGAAAATTTGATAGGTCCTTCATAAAAGCAAATTCTAAGATGACATAAGGAAGATCATATCTTAAGGGGGAACACACCTTAAGGGGGAGCCTCATTACAAGACTATCATTACTTAAGGGGGAGCAACAAAAAAAAAGAAAGGGAAATTACAAGGGACGTTTTAATGAGTCTAGCAGAACAAGAAACAGATTTGGGATCCGTTTGTTTATTATTAACTTAAGTTTTGTTTTCTTAATAATCTAACAACCTGTATAATTGATCAAAATTTGAAAAAGAAGCTAAATTATTATGGTGCAAACACTTAAAAATCAAAACATATCATTATCAAAATGACAACTCCAAGACGATCAATCAACGGGGGAGAAGATGATCAACATATGAATATAAGAAAATCACACAATCGACAGTGTAAATACCTTTTTAATGATGCCAAAGAGGGAGAAGAAATTTAAGATAATCAAGAGAAATGGATAAGTATGTCCAAGCAGAAGAGGGACAAGTTTCCAACAATTCAAAAACTGAAGATACAAATATCAAATAATCAAAAGCCTCAAGAAAGGTTAAATTCTTGAATCACATAATTATTTTGTAATATCCGAATTTCCGAAGTTAATAAAAGAACACTTTTATTGGTGATAATTGCTATGATCATGATTAATTTTTATTTTAAATTATTTTGGATTAGCTAGCCAAGTTGGCTTGGGTGATCATTAATCTAAAATAGATAGAAATAAATACTTGGATTGAGTTCTTGATGGGCTTAAGTGTTGTTGGGCCAAAGCTCTGTAAGAGAGGTATGCATATATATGGGATTAGGGCGTAGCCCCCTATAACCATCTTTACTGTTGCATTGAGAAAGAAGGAAACAGAGAGCAAGCTGTGTGGGTGTGCGTGCGAAGAACAAGAGCAGAAAAGGTTTGAGCCTTCATTTTTTGGTCTTCATCCTTCAAGGAATTGCAAAGAGAATCATCAGATAATATTTGCTATCACCCTGTGATCTTGTAGATGTAGTTTTGTATGAATTTAAGCATGACTACATGTGCCCTTCGAGACCTGTGGGTTTTCTCGAAGGTGGTTGTGCAAACCGAGAGGAAAGAGTGAGTAAACGGGGGATTTAAACTTGTTAAAACACAAAGGATTTGAAAAAGGTTTAATTATAGGAAAGGAGAAATGATTTGCAATAAAATGAAATGATTTAGTTGAGCTTTGAAAGAGTTTGATTTTGAAATAGGGTCTGTGAGTTACAGGGCTTACGTCCGACCAAGATGATTTGCTTGGTCCGACCTACATAAATGTGGTGTCCGACCTTTCACTGGTCCGACTTTGTGGCCTCCATCTGACTTACACTTATATGTATATATGTGGTCCGGCTCTTGGGTGTTCTATATGGTCCGACTTTTGGAGTTGGACATGGTCCGACTTTTAGTTTTCTCAACTGGTCCGACTTATGATGTTTGACTTGGTGCGACTTTGGTAAATTCAACTGGTCCAACTTATGATGTTTGACTTTGGTGCGACTTTTAGTTTTCTCAACTTTCCCAATAACGATTTTCTTTACATAGATTATAAGTCATTTTGTTGCTTTCTTTAGTGAAAATTTAATAATATATAGGTCTTTTTACTCGCACTATCTTTGTCTATCAGCGTATTTGTAGTGAAAATGGTTGTCAATAATAGTGACGATGGTGGAGGCATTGGAAGTGTTTGGTTGAAGAGAAGAGGTAGATGTGAGGAAGAAATGAGACATAATTTGGTTTTATCTTTTTATTTATATATAACTATCTTATTAAAAGTTAAGGATAAAATTTTCATTTTACGAAGGATAACAGATTTAATAGACGGAAAACGTTAAAAAGTATTAATTACAAAAAAATGGTAGACAAATGACCGATATCTACTTTTGAAGTTAAATGTTAAAACTCTCTATTTTAGGATAAGTAAATGATCATTTTTTGCGATTAACTCTAATTTTTAAAAAAAATATTTTTTATCTATTAAAACTTTCTAGTAAATGGTAAGAAATGTAATCTGCTACTTATTTTCTCTATTAATTTTAATATTTACTTTGATCTAATGGGTAGAAATATAAGGCCATGCGTAGTGGTATTTCCGAAGGCCTTTTAGGTTCCTCGAGTTCCCACGGGTTGACTACTACGCCTCCCACTCCTTCGGGTTAGGGCTATATGTAAGAGAGAAAGAGGATAAAAAATATTGGTTCGTTTAAGTTATATTTAATAAAAGAGAAAAAAAAAGAAAAAATAATCTGACGCTAATATGCCATTTGAATTAAAAAAAAGAGAAAAAAGATTATTGATATTCATTGTTATATTTATAATAAAAAATATAAATATTTTTAAGCTGGTCATAAACCTAAGAAGAAAGTCAACATATCTGCAAATCAAGATCCTCAAATCCAACGGCCCCAGTTTTGCTCTCTCTTTCAAAAAGATTTCATTGGTTACCACACGCTCACACGGATTGCCACCTCATCTATCCAAATGACGCACCGCTCGAAATTATTTCAAAATTCCGAATATTAACCGCCAATTTTCTCGAATCCGTGCATTATATAAAACCCTAGAAATCCAGAAACACATAAACGCACTTCACCTAGAAACAATATTTGCAGTACACTTAGAATTCTTAATCCATATCCTTTTGTAATCTAATGGCTCGTACCAAGCAAACCGCAAGGAAATCTACCGGAGGAAAGGCTCCGAGAAAGCAATTGGCCACCAAGGCGGCGAGGAAGTCTGCTCCGGCTACCGGAGGAGTGAAGAAGCCACACAGATTCAGGCCAGGGACCGTTGCTTTGAGAGAGATTAGAAAGTACCAGAAGAGCACTGAGCTTTTGATCAGGAAACTTCCTTTCCAGAGGCTCGTGAGAGAAATCGCTCAGGATTTCAAAACAGATCTACGATTCCAAAGTTCCGCTGTGGCTGCACTCCAGGAGGCTGCCGAAGCGTACCTTGTTGGTCTCTTTGAAGACACAAATCTGTGTGCCATCCATGCTAAAAGAGTTACTATCATGCCGAAAGATATCCAGCTTGCTCGTAGGATTCGTGGTGAGAGAGCCTAGAATATCGTCTGTAATGTTAGCATGTAGATCTTGAGAATTTGGTGTTGGTCTTTGTATTTTGCTGCTATCGGATTACATGAATGAAAGATTATACTGATATCATTACATTAATTTACAGTTCTACTCTCTCATCTTCGAACTTTACAGATCTATTTGATATTCCTTCCAGGTTTCTTGATATCTTATTTTGAGCCCTAATTGATATGCTTCTTGTGTGGTTTGGTGTTAGACTGTTGCATTTATTTGTGTTTAAACACTGTCATCACTACATCATACATTACAATCATATATGTTTTTTCAACTAAAGCTGATTGTATAGGGTGTGCGTATTCTGCAAGTATATAAGAAGTGATTCATTGTAATGGAATTTAATGTTCGTAGCTTGAACTTGGAAACTAATCTCTCTTTTTTCGATTTTGATCACTTTTGTATCATTATTTATCGCATTTGGGCCATCTTTTCTTTGGTCCCCTTTACTAGAATGACGTGGGTTTGTTCCAAATTAAGATTAACATTGTGCAGTGAATTTAACTGCTCTTGCTGTTGCAAGAGTAAAGGGATATATCAACGGTGGTGTTCGTGCAATTGCAGTACATACACTCTTTTTTTCACATGTGGTCCTGATCTTATGTCAGCAGAAACCCTTTGTTTTCTTTTTCCTTTATTTTCAATATCTTGTATCTGGATCTTATGTTTGGTTCATAATGCATACCTTAAGATTTGCACCTCAGCACTGCTTTTTCTATGGTTGGTTGCTAGAGCTTAACGAGCCAAGTTTCTTGAACCATTTGCTGCTTAACTACATTCTAGAGAAATGTAAGTGGTGCAGTTTATCTGCGTTATTGTAACATTAACTTTTGTATCGAGCGTGATCAGATCAACAATCATCTTGTTTATACAATCAAAATTTTGAATTTTTATAGGCCTGCAATGTGTGGGCTTTCTTGAACACCTCTGAGGTAAGTATCTTTAGGGGGCGTTTGGATGTCTTCATTCATTATATAACTTATTATCTTATTATTTCGACTTGAATTTGTGACATTATATCTTAATATTTGAATGTAGTGTTTATAGTTTTGATTATCTGTTTATGTAGTTGGTCAAATAATATGGTTTTCAAAATGTGTTTCATACCTTGTGGGCTGGTGCCAGAAATTTGATAAATTAAAGAGGTATCAAGACTTGGTTAATTACCCTGCTTTTTTACCCAAATTTTCTTTGGTTTTATGTGTCTGTTGCTTAGTTATCATTGTATACAATGAACTTTGCCATAACTCCATAGTATACAATAAGTTGCATACAATGTAAGAATTATGAAAATTGGTTGTATTATTTTTGAGAAAATAAAATTGATTGTAT
>JAUEJL010135917.1:0-11022 GCA_032274825.1 Drosophyllum lusitanicum | reverse complement strand
TTAAGAATTCGGACCAAGAATCTAATCACTATAGAAATCGGTACATAATGAATTGGTAGTCCATTGCACTTATTTAACTGAATTAATCAACTTGAAAAGGAAGAGTCGAATTTAGAGAGGGAACGTCTTCATTCTATAGTTAAATCCAATCAAGTTTAGTGCTTTCAAATCTCTTTGGTTTGCTTTTGAAATTTAATAGTGTTAGTAGTTGGTTTAAAGTAATAAAGCTTGAAACTTGCTTCATAAAACTCACAAATTCCCCCAATTTAGTTTAATTGTCTTTATTCGCTTTTAATTGGTTTATTTCGTTTAAATTATTTAATTATAGATTAATTTGGTAAAACCAGATTAACACCCGTTCCCCAAGTGTTCGACACCCGACGTATTCACTATATTACGAAACGATTAGGTCATCTTGCCTATTCGTGCTGTTTTTAGTAATTAATTGGGTAAACTATAAATTTAAAACTAGTACGTAAAACGCACATCACATGTAATTTGTAACATGTCTTATTTACTTCATACTAAACTTTGTTATTTTGTTTGGTTAGGAATGCTGGTTATCACAATGTCATGGTTCAAAGTGGGTTCAAAGAAGTCTTGTCACTAAGTAATAAATTCTTGAGTTCTTCAACTATTTTTGCTTTCTTTCTATTTATATCCTATATGGGTCATGTCTATATCTAAGCGAGGTAGACTAATTACAACAAATATGATGATTGAGCTCGAAATTTTGACATTAATCTTAGTTGGAGTTAGGTTTACACCCGCTTAATCATGTTGTTCCTGCATTCATTACTAGGCTTAAATGCATGGGGCTAAAGATGCAAAGAAAGCAAAACTTGGAATTACTGGTTACATTATTTTGTTACTCTTTGATATTGTTTTTTTTTGTACGGTACTCTCAGACATTTTTTACATTCTTATTATTTATTATTCTTATAAATTCTCATTTCTTTTACATCTTACAGTCATTTGATATCGTTTTTTAAATTATGAATTATAACTACTTTTATATTTCTTTTACTTATTATAATTATTTTATATCTTTCTATATTGAAAATATGTATACTTTAAGAAAACAGAACCATGCACTACATAAAGATCGGTCCCCATTTTTTCTTCATATCTGGTTAAACATCAATTTGAAAAGTCACACATATCATTCATTTACTTAAGTAAAACACCAACTCCCTTTTTTCTCCACATCAGTTAAAATATCAAATTTAAAAGTCATTTCCTTAAAAAGTCACTATCTAGAGTAGGTTTGTTATAAAGGACTCTGGTTTTACACATGACTAACTATATGTTGCTTGATATAGAGTTAAAAGTCAAGACGGATTAAGGTTATTAATCTTAGACAAATATGGTCAATTTAATAACAAGACATTCAATGTTATATATAAAGAAGTTTTATCAAATTTATGAATTATAACAGTTTTTAAATTTCATTTACTTATTATAACCATTTCATTTATTTTTTTAAAAACTTTTTTACTATTTATATATTACTTTAAAACCAACTTGTGTTATACACAGATTTCTGACCTAGTAATTAATTAAAAGGGATGAAATAGTAAGATATGAAGTCTCTCTCCCCCGCTCATCATTACTCTCTCACTTTTTTTAAACTTTTTTTTACAACTTGGATACGTAATCAATTAAACCCCTCAAGTTTTGGCATTTCGGGTGCGTAATTCACACACACACACACTCTCTCTCTCTCACACACACACAAAAGCACACATCTATCTTGACTCCACCATCATTAAACCGTACATGTTTCGGGCTGGAATCCAAGAGCACTTGCGGTGGTGCTTTCCCTAAACTCAAAAGTTACCAAAATCAGCAACGAAATTTTTAACTTTAAAGTTCGTAATTCGTAAATCTGTTATGACGGAGTTAGTTTTGAGCTACTGTCTGTATCGGGCTTTAAAATTTTTTATTGTGTGTATCGAACATTTAATTTTACGCCCGTATGTATCAAACTTTCTATTATATGTACTAAACTTGTACATTTTTTTCTTTTTTATGTATCCAAAATACACGTACTCTACGGATAGAGGAATACATAGAGTTTAACATAGTAAAATAAGAAATTGATACAATGGAAACAAATTAAAAGTTTGATACACATAATAGAAACTTTTAAAATTCAATACCCATAACAGCAAATTGTAACAAGTTGAATACATTTTTGTAAACCCATAAAAAGAAATAATGAAAACAGAAAAAGGAGAAAGAATATAAATATCTTATAAAACATATTGTTGGGATATGACTTGAAATGGCTCGGAAGATATTTGAAACTGAAAAAACAAGGTGCTCGGCGTGCAATTGGGATGCTCGACGTGGAGCATCCGATGTTGCTCGGCGTGGGCTCCTGCTCCACGGTGTGGAGCAGGTATGTTTTTTGATGTTGTGCGGTGGCGGCTATTTTAATTTTGGATAATTAGGTTTTCCTAATTAAAAATAGGGTTACTTGTTTAGTTATAAATATCAAGCCTGGGTTTAGTCATAAATATCAAGCCCGGGGTTCAGTCATATGTACATCTAACACTCTGAGTTAATAAAGAATTCTCTGTTCCTGCACGTGGACGTAGGTCGTGACTCTGACCGAACCACGTTATATCTTGTGTTTTCTTGTCTTGATCGTTATCCTCATTCTTTTAACGCTTGAAGGGTGTCCCGATCTCTAATTAATGGTATCAGAGCCCAGGTTTTCCTTGGCTCGTGCATTTTTTGATTGAAGATGCCATCTTTGAAGTATGATTCGGAGAAATTCAATGGCTCAAACGACTTCTCACTGTGGAAAGTAAAGATAAGGGCTCTTCTGGTTAAGAAGGGTTACGCGATGGTATTAGAAGGTGAAGACAAGTTTCCGAAGGATATGAAGGAGGACGTGAAAAGATATGTTCTAGCAAAAGCATACTCTGTGATTTTGCTATGTTTAACTGATGAGGTGTTAAGGGAGGTGGTGGATCAAACAACAACTGCTGGTCTGTGTGAGAAGTATTAGAAAAATACTCTCACGAATAGACTTTATCAGAAGCAAAGGTTGTATTTGGAACGTCAGTGATACCGTACTTGGAGCGGAAAATTGACCTGTCAAAGTCGAGACGACACTGGTGGAGATGGTCTCGGTGAAATCGCGAGACGCGGTGTCAGACTTCGTGGCAGGAAAGAGCCGGTTCTTTGATAATCTCTGTTGACTAGTCAAAGAGAGTTCAAGTCAAAGAGGAGATTGTTGGGATATAACTTGAAATGACTTGGAAGATATTTGAAATTGAAAAAAATGGTGCTCGGCGTGCAGCGTCCGATGTTGCTCGGCGTGGCTCCTGCTCCACGGCGTAGAGAAGGTAGCTTGAGCCCCAAGTTATTTTTTTTTATGTTGTGCGGCGGCGGCTATTCTAATTTTGGATAATTAGGTTTTCCTAATTAAAAATAGGGTTACTTGTTTAGTTATAAATATCAAGCCTGGGTTCAGTCACATGTACATCTAACACTCTGAGTTAATAAAGAAGTCTCTGTTCCTGCCCGATGACGTAGGTCGTGACTCTGACCGAACCACGTTATATCTTGTGTTTTCTTGTCTTGATTGTTATCCACATTCTTTTAACGCTTGAAGGGTGTCTTGATCCCTAATACATATTTATTTCCTGATACCGTATTTTACACATATTATACCTTACATTATTAAAATCGAACATATTATCGTATATAAACTATGGAAAATGATATATCCTTCTATTTTATCCTCTTACTCACTATAAGATGACATGTTGGAGTCTACTAATTTTCTTTCTTCAACTCCTTAATTGATTTTGACACTTGTATTAAATTATTAATCTTATAATTAGAAAGACAAATAAGATAAAAAAATTAAAAAAATTATCATCATAAAGACATAAACTATTGTTAGCGTCTCCCGCTCATCTTTACTCTCTCAATTTAAATTCTTTTTTACAGCTTGGATACGTAATCGATTAAACTCCTACAAGTTTTTGGCCTTTTGGGTGCGTAAATCTCACAAACTCTCTCTCTCACACAGACACTCTCTCTCACACACAAACACACATCCATCCTGGCTCTACCGTCATCAAACCGTACACGTTTTGGGCGGTAATCCAATAGCACTTGCGGTGGTCCTTTCCCCAAACTCAAACTCAAAAGGTAGCAAAATCAGCAACGAAATTATTAACTTCAAAGTTCGTAATTCCTAAATCTGTCATCTGCTGATGACGGAGTTAGTTTTAGAGGCCAAAGATGCAGCCGATTGGATTTACAGAGGTGAAGGAGGTCTTAATATTGTTCTTGCATACATCGGATCCTCTCCCAAATTCGTAATCTTCAATCTTTTTACTAATTATTTTGCATTTGGTGATTATCTGTTTGAGATTAAGGATCTGAAGAGTGATTTAAAGCTCCAATTTTAACTTGTTTTCTTCGATTGTTAGTTTGTTACTTGATTTGAGTTCCCTGAACACACTCATACACCTTATGCAATGCAGCACCTGTAGAATTGTACCAAATATTAACGGGTCGGGTTCGGGTTTTTCTAAATTTCTGTTATTAGTACTTAATGTTACTTTCTTGGGAATTTCCCCTAACTAGAATTGGTAGAATATTCTTGCACATTAAAAGATTGAGTCTTGGATTGGACTTTTGGTCTTATATTGAAGAATTATACATTCCCATGTACAAAATTAAAAAAAAAGTTGAAAAAAGTTGAATTTTAGTTGAAAGTTTACACTTGGGTGACAGCACATAAAAAGATTGAATCTTGATTGGTTTTTTGATCTTGTATTGAAGAATTATGCATACGTAAATCCGGATTAAAAAAAAGAAAAATTCTATTTTCTCCTACTTTATCTACCTACTTCATCCTCCTATCTACATACCTGATCATTGACACGTGTAATGCACTAATTCTCTTTCCTCGTCTCATCTCTTGATTTGACACTTGTAAAGATCAAATGAGTAGGAGGATAAGTAGGAAGATTTAGTAGGAGGATATAAAACCTCTCAAAAAACAAAGTTAAAATTGAATTTTAGTTGAAAATTTACAATCAGGTGTATTTGCACATAAAAGGATTGAATCTTGATTGTTTTTTGGATCTTATATTGAAGAATTATGCATACCCATATCATAATTTTTTTTAAAAAGTTCATAAGTTGAATTTTAGTTGAAAATATATAATCAGGTGACATAGCAGATTGAATCTTGATTGGTTTCTTTGATCTTATATTGAAGAATTGTGCTTACTCATATCAGAATTTAAGAAAAGAAGTTACAAATTTGAATTTTAGTTGAATATATACAGTCTGGTGCCATAGCACATAAATAGATTGAATCATGGTCGGTTTTTTTAATCTTATGAATTATAAACACCCATATCAGATTTTGAAGATAAACTCGAAAGTCGAATCTAGAATTGATAAATGTAGATTGAGGTTTAGTCTGGATGAATAACTTTATCGACTAAAATTGGCAACCCACAAAAAAATTAGAATTCCAAATTCGTATAAAATGCAGAAGTAGTTAGAACTTAGAAGGATCTCTTTTCTTGGGTAATGTTGTAACTGTTACATTGATTTTTAATCTATTCCTTGTATTTTTTTTACAATTATTATTATGTTTAGATTGGGAAAGTTTTACGGGTGCGAAAGCTTAAGAAGAACGCATCCGAATATGAAAAAGCTCGATCAGCTTTATCAGTGCATGAGTGTCTTGTATGGAAAGAAGTAGAAGAGCTTTTATCTGCTTCAACAAAGGATATTGCAAATCATATGTACGCTCAACATGTAATGTGCCCATTACTAGGTTCTCAACACGTTGATGCCGGGGTATTTTCTTAAAACAAGCTTCTTATTGCTTTTTGTGCTGATAATTTTCATTTTGTTTTGTATATTATAATCGTTCGTAATAGGGAAAAAGAATCTTGCAAAAGGGACTCGGTGAAATTTCCGTTTTGTAACTTATGTTACTTTTTAATGAAATTTTCCTTTTGTAATATTTCTAAACTTTGTTAGGTTCGTGTTCCGGTGACCAAGGAATTTTTAGAGCAGCTACATGATGGTGTTTTACTTCAACGCCCTTCTTGGCGAGTGGATACCGGAAGGGTTAATACCCTGCGGGATTCTGTAATTCTCATGTCGGATCATTCGGTATTTCCTCATGGTAAATATCCTCTTGTTAATAAGTTCCAAACTTGGTTATCTTACATAGATTGCATGTCGGTCTTCATGTCTTTTGATCACAATGTTCTACAATCTACACGCTCAATTTCGTTTTTTATGTTTATTCACATCTATGATATGACAAACATGGATATATATTTGAGGCTGCTAAAATTACTGTCTGCAGCTGTACATGAAGAAGACTTCTGCATATCTGTTGAGATAAAGGTAACCGTGTTTTGCTTTGGAAACTTCTTTTTTCTTCTTTTTAAAATTTTTTTTTTAGAAATTAAAGAAATCCGATTATAGCAATCTGAAACAAACAATTTCATGCTAAGAAATCTTCCCTTCTACCAAAGCAGCCAAAGTGTGGATTTCTTCCGAATTCTAGATTTATTAGAGAGGAAAATGCAGCTAAGAAAAGGATATCTCGCTTCAAGCTGCACCAGATCCTTAAATTTCATCAAAAAAAGGTCGCAACGTATTTCCCTTTTATGTTTCAAGCTAAATCTAATAACCTGTTAGAAAGTAGGGACGCTTTTATGGTAACATTTATTATTATTATTGACAAAGAATTCGCATGGATGCAAAATAGAAAGAAAAAAAATAACAAGTTATGTGCATCTTAAATGGAACTTATTTGTAACATGTATGCATGGTTCCTTACATTGATGGGGTACAAATATCTGAATTTTTACGCTTTTATATATTTTTTTCACTTGTATTGCCGAATAACACAAATAGCGGTTGGTATTGAAGGATAAACTAACACAACTGTATACTAACATCAAGATACATTAGTGACACGTGTGTTATTAGTCGTAATTAGAATTGGGAATTTAGACCCATTAAAGGATAAACGGGTCAATTCGGTTTATAGTGTACATCTAAAGGGTCAAATGGAACCATCTCCGGTTGGCCTAGTGGTACGTGACCTTGAAAGGTACGTTAGAGCATTGCTCTACTCCCACGAGGAACCTGCTAAGAACGGGAAATCCCTTTTGAAGAAGAAAACTTTTAAGGTCAAACGGGTAAACTTCAAAAAGATAATTAGATTGAAAATATGTTGAACAAGTCAAAACTCGAAAGTCGCTCGAAGTGTATTCACAATGCGTAAAATCTCCAAAAGCATTTTATTTCAAATGTTAACTTTTAGGAAGTTCTAAGAACAGTAATACAAAGAAGTGTTTATGGTCACTATGACATATAAAAGAAATTACTGGTGTTGACCCGTTACGGAACATGCTGACCCGTGCATTTTTCCACCTCTAGATTCCTTTGTTTTTTGTTTGGTTCTCTATATATAATGTGTGACTGTTTTTGCATCAGATATCACAAATAAGTGAATACGACCCGTTGGATATGTTCTCTGGATCAAAAGTTAGAGTGGTAAAATCAGTTAAAAATCTCTTTCTTACCCCTCAAAACAATTTCCGAGTTTTTATAAATGGCTCACTCGTATTTGGGAGTTTGGGTGGTGAAGCAGATGATACCGACACTCAAATTGCCGAAGCATTTGAAGATATATTAAAAGATTTTATTAAAGCTGATGAAGGATTGCGTACACCAAACTTTCTGCAGCTTGTTGCGGGAGCTGTTTTTGAATCGGGAATAATGGATCGACTACGTCAAGTACAAAAACTCGACATGCTTGATATTGAAGGTGCTATTCATGCATATTATGATGTAATTTCCGAGCCGTGTGCGGCATGTAGAGAATTAGAAGGAAAAGATTTGAGTAGATACGAGTCCCTTCATTCGATTCCTTTTGATCAAAGCTTGAAGATTGTGAGAGATTTTTATATAGCTTCGACCGCAAAGGATTTGAGTCTGATGATCAGTTTTCGTCCTCGAGCAAAAGGGGATCCAGCATCTCCATACGGTTTCATTTCCTTAGAATCTATCAACCAAAGTTTTGATTACAAAGTAAGTTTCAGACTCTCTAGCTAGATTAATGTCGTTTGTCTGTTTAAATTATTCGGGTTTGACCCGTTTACATATTAGTGGGTTGGTTAGGTTGTTTCTTTTAAAACTCTCAAACGGGTCAATATAAAAAGTTAGCTAAAATAGGTACATCTCAAACGGGTTGGAAGTAGGGCTGTCCAATCGGTTGGTTTTCGGGTTAGTCGGGCTGGGATTTTTATACCAAATTCGAAAACCGACCCAAAATGCAAACTGGATATGGAAACAAAGTCAACAAATTATAATTGAAGCCCAAAGATTCATGTTTCAACTATAATAGACAATTAACTTGAGATTTGAGAGAAAGAAATGAGAAAAAATGTACATATATTTGGTTTTTGAGTTTGTGAAGGGATTCTAGATTCAGTTTAAAATCTATTCACGAATTCGAAGCGGATTCGAAGAGCTAAAATCCAATTTGGAAACTGATAGAATTTCATTTGGTTCAGGCATATTTTATTGATCTAGATATGAAGCCTTTGGAGAAAATGCCATACTACTATAAGTTGGACCAAGAAATAGTCAACTGTTACACTCGGATGATGAACTCGGTAAATAGGCCGGAGAAGTCTCTTGCAGAAACTAATTGTCAAGATCAAACCACAGCTTTTGAAAACAGCACTGAGAGATTCTGATGGTAATTACTTAATATTTGGTTTTTTTTAACCCATGTTAATGACCCGAAAAGAGGCCTGAAAGATGTAGATATCCCTAAACATCATCTCGACTCTCGAACACTGAATAAACCACACATTTATGTGATGTTTCTACTGGTGAGCGGTGAATAAATGCTTTTGTTTCGTTTGTGTGCACGGGTCTACATTTTACTTTACCTCCATTGTATCTTGTCGGGGCGGGGTTGGGTAATGTTGTTGATTTTGAGTTCTTGGATTTGCATGCTCTTTAAAACAATATTTAATTGTATTGGTAACAAGTAAACGGCTTCTACCGTTTGAACATCACACACCTGTGTAGCGAAGCAACCAACATCAACCATCTCGCACTTCGTCAGTATAGCTCTGTCGCCCGCCTCGACCCGTTCTCCGGCACATTGATTTTTGTAAGTGAAAGCAGTAAAATTTCTTGATGTTTACTGTATACAAGCGCAATTTTGATTGAGATGAAACCAGTTTCTTGGACCGCAATGGTGATTGGAATCGCAGATCAGATCGTCGGTCGTTGAACGTATAAACACAATCAAGTCTCGGAAACACGATATCTTGGACTGCAACTGACCCTGATCGAAGATCAATCATTCCATGTTCTCCGAGATATGGTATTTGCATAGTTCTGCTTCTAGTATGTTTTTTGTTTGTGAATCTCTTGAATTTCAAGGTTGTAATCACATATTTGTTTTCTGATTAAACTTGTTTATTTAGGGATTTTCATGTTTCAAAGTAAATAGTTCTATGCTTCAAGATTGTCTACCACCTGTTTGATGAATTGCTTCAAAGAATAAAAGATTAATTGCCTATTCTTGTTCTTGTTTCATGTTTTCTTTTTAATGTTCAAAAAGTTTTACAACTAAAAATTGATATGTTCTATTTCATGATGTTCTTCAATCACACACCACCACTAGAGGTGTTATCGCGATGCCTGTTCTTAAAGATCTTACCTTGTTTGGGACCAGTTTTTGATTTGTGCGTGTCATGCACAAGATTTGTGCGTGTCATACTTGTGCAGAGGCTATGCTAATCTAAGCTAAACTATGTAAGTACACCACACCGTTTTTGAGTTGTGTATAAATAGCTAAGTTGGTAGAATTTGTTGTACCTCAAAAACATGTTCAACTAGTTATTATAACGGTGCGTTGTGGCAGAAAACAAATAAAATAAAATAATAAACGACTAGAATATAAAATTTGAAGAATGTTCAATATAGTTCATAACTAATTCATAGTCCTAAGTGACTATTTTTGTCTTTGGATCAATGACATCAATGGTACATATTAAATTTTAAAAATTTGGGCGGAGTGGCATTTTCGTAATTTTTCGTAATTCAGTTTTTACAAATCACATGTGATTGTCTGTGATTGAATATTAAAATTTTATGACTATGTTTTTTAAATGGACTTTATTGAACATAACTCTATAAAAATTAATATTTAAGTACAAATGTTTAAAATAAAGTGAAAGAAAATAAAACAAATGATAAGTTTTATTTCCGAGAATTCATACGCATGCATTTAAGACGACTAGTTCAAATTAAAATGAATTCTAAATTTATACTTTTGCAATACGTGGAACATAACATTTAATATTAGAGTTAATTACACAAATGGTCCATGTGGTTTACAAAATTTCTCACCATTGGTCCCTAAACTTTAAAAATTACACCAAACGTCCTTGTGTTAAGCAATTTGTAACAATGTTGGTCCACATTTAACCCTGCCGTTCAAAGAAACGTTAACTCTTTTAGTCCTGCTTTAGGTGTGAGGGTATTATTGACATTTCACTAAAGTATTGATGTTAGTTGCCTTCTTCTCTTCCCAATGCTAAATTCCCTCCATATTCTTCAACTTCACTACTTCACACACACACAGAGGCATTACTCATAAGGAAAACCCAAATTCAAAAACCCTAAAAACGCGATAATGGTTGTTCATGTGTATCAAATCAGACCCGAAGATGAAGAAGAATATGGTTGTGCATCACTATACAGTGAGTATTTTGTTCCGGTATCAACAAACTGTAATTATTAGTTTGGTTTAATTTAGATTTGATTTTTTTACAGGTGATTGTGACAATCTTTTCTCCATTCGTCTTCATGTAAGTTTATTGGTTTTCCAGGGAGGAGATATGCTAATGGTAAGATTACTTATGTTGATCTTCTTGATATAGACCTATTCTCTGTACTAGATTTGAATGATATAATAGAAGA
>JAUEJL010135916.1:0-23234 GCA_032274825.1 Drosophyllum lusitanicum | reverse complement strand
GCTCTACTAACTTGAGTTAACGCTGATTGTCTTAGAGCAGATATGATAACCATAAAACATAAGTTATATTTTGTGGAGTCTTGAGGTATAATTGATGGGGATCCCATATCTTTTAAGGTATGTACGATTGTATCTTTTTGCCTCAATGCTTTTACGAAGTATATCCTAAATGGATTAATAAATGGCCAACTTATTTGATATAAATAGTTATACGGCCAAGTGGGAGAATGTAAGATTTATTTATAATGTGGCCTAAACTATTATATCATTTTATATATAAGTTTTATTAATCCTAATTATTATTCTTATTATTATTATCTCACATTAACATACAGGTCCTCCAACTTATTGTGATGGTCAATTTTGATCCCTGTGTATTAAGTATAAATATGGTGGTTATCCAATTCATTAAATCTCTGTTGCCTAAAATTTTCCCTCTAATATCTCTCTCTAAAACTCACGTTAAGCACATTGGGAGTTTTTCAAGAACACTTATGATCAATTAATCCATTATTATTGTTGACAATTAAGAAGATTATTGAAGGATAACTATGGCTTCTTCATCTTCTACAAATCATGCTGTGAAATTCCCTTCAAATATGTATTTTATTCTCATCAAGAATCATGAATATTAAATATATAAATTGATGTTGTTCCTGTCAACAAATATATGAATGATCGATATTGTACTATCAAATCAAGGCTCCAAATAATCAATGTTAAACTTGATTAATACAGGATTGAGGCTTAATTTGGTGGCATAAAACTAGGTAGAACCTTTTCCAACCACGGTAAAGGTTACAATCAAGGATTCGATCATCATTGAGACGAAAAGTTCATCATTCCGAACTCTAGGCTAGCTCTACAGATTCAAGTTAATTGCTAATTTACATGTGCTAGCTATATAGCTGCTTAATCGAAATTAATGTGGTTAATTGCATGGAACCAATTAAAGTCCGTCATATATGGTCGGACGTATTTTTTGTGCTCAAAAATCAAATTAATGGGAGCAGCCAGCCAGCCAGCCAGCCTTATATAATATATATTCGATCAAGTGGTGGACAACATCCCTTCAATTACGTACGTACCAAAACTGCATGTGTCAATAAATAAAATAATCGTAATATATCGATCATTGAGATATATATGATTTGCAACATCAAATCATCATATTTTCTAATATATAATTTGCAAATCCTAATCAATCTGTTATGATTCTGAGATCTTCTTCAAAAATAAAACAAACCTACTTATAAGAAAAGATTACGAGCTGAACCAAATTGGTTGAGCGTATCTAAGATTTTAAAGCTACATTTGTGTTTGCACGATGCACCTGTACAAATTTTCTTCTTATTGATTGATGCTTCAATTTTTATAAGGAATCGCATCGATGGTGGATGGAGATAGTCATACATAGTTATGGTGGTTGTAATCGACGATGACAGTATTATGTTAGATTAGTTGATGATGAATGATGATGTGAATTCTCAATGATCATATATATTAATGCTAATAATAATAACAATACAAAAACTATCGATAATAATAATAAGTAAAAAAAACTAAATATAAAAAATCAATAAAACAATAACCAAGAAATAATTACTGTATAGTTTTATATTTTGAGAAAAAAAAATGACATGACATTGAATTAAGACGTGCAACCTTAGGTGAGTACTGAGTAGTGCCATGTTTTTATTAAACATTGTAAAAAAATAAAAAATATAAACCATTTACATTATTTAATTAGATCACCGGAAGCATTTGAACTTAATTTGGTATATATCAAAATGTAAATTCAGTACATAATAAAATATGTAAATTGAATATATTTCTATGTTGTTTATCATGATTAATTTTATAAATGCAAATTATTTAAAGATATATTTTGTACAAGATATATGATCGAATTCTATAAGCGACACAAATTATGATTATGGTCTATTTAACACCAAAATTGGCCGGTTGTATAAATAAGGGTATGTCCTTGGGGCCTGGTCGGTCTGTGTGTATAAATAAAAGGTAGCCAGCCACGTCATCTTAGGCTTTAAGCATTTTTAATTATGATTTTTTAAGCATTTTTAATTACGATTATCAGATTTATTGAAAAATACTTCTAATGGTTGTAACTTGTAAGTTCTAGTTTCGTAGTGGAAAAATATGCAGATTTAAGACTAACGATTAAAGTATTTATATACCAAATTGTAACAGATAAATGTTTCTATTTCCTAATTGAATACATGAAGTATATATGTAATAAGCGCAACACATGTCACTTATTATACCAAATTACATACTTGTGTTTTGTCACATGCTACACGTATCGAAGCAAATTGCATAGTTTGTATAAATAGATTAAACAAAATTATGTTCCCCTTAAGTATAATTATTAAAACGAACTACCACCCAAAAGGAAAATCCATATACATAAGGACTATCTACTGGTCCCCTGATTGAAAGATTTATATTTTTTTGTAAAATCTTTCTACTTATTCTGTTACTCAAAATATTAATATAAGTGTCAAAATTAGTAGAGGAGATGAGAAAAGAGAATTAATAGATTACACATTTCATCTTATGACGAGAATGAAAATTGAGTAAGAAGAAAAATAGTAGGAAAGAAATAGAATTTTTGACGCTAATTTGGCTTAATGTGTAGTCATACAACGTTTTTTTAAATCAGTTTCTTCAGGGTTTTTAACCCAAAAGATATATTTCTTTAAAAAATAAATTTAGAAAAACAAGGGATTCCCTTTTTGACTGTAATTTAGGAACCATTGATTTTCGCATTGGATCCAAGGAAGCAACATATTTTTACAATCATATCAGAAACAATTTTGATTCCATTTATTGCCATTATCCCCCACATTTTCCTAAAATAACCAAAACAAACTTCCATCTGACCTCACACTCACATACAAAAGCAACAATCTTGAGCATCAAAATCATATCAAATGTGAATAAATGTGAACACTTCACCAAAAACAACAAACAGACCATATATATCCAAGAAAGTTAGTTCCATTTCATCATTACCCATTCACACTTATGACATAAACATTAGTCACTCATTTGCCCATTTCTTCATCACACAGACAAAAATGGAGTCCTTGAGAGCTCTTGCATTGCTGCTTCTGTTTGCTTTAACCGCCACTATTCGCGGTTGGGGCATCGATGGCCATTTCGCAACCTGCAAGATTGCTCAGGGAAGGTTAAGTCAAACTGCAACAGATGCAGTCAAACAGCTGTTGCCTGACCACACAGATGGCGATTTGGCGAGTTTATGTTCGTGGGCGGATCATGTCAAGTTCAGATACCATTGGTCGTCACCGCTTCATTATATCGATACCCCGGATAACCTTTGCACATATGAATATAGAAGTGAGTTGACAACTTTTTTTATTTTATTTTTTGTTTAATACGAAAATTCGGTATATCTTAATTATAAACACACCGATTTTATGAAGGGGACTGCAAGGATGAAGACGGAGTGATGGGAAGATGTGTGGCTGGTGCGATTATGAACTACACAACACAGTTGCTTGATTATGGCAAACAAACATCTCAACGTAATTATTTTCCTTCTTCCTACATCTTACTACATTATCCTCTTTTCAAGGAGGTTTTGACTTAAATAGTCAAACTTTGTAGTTTTCAAATTCAAAACTCATGAGGATCCTGCTGCATCAGCCCCTGACCTTACTCTAAATACATTATTTGTCTAACTTGTGACAGACAAATTTCTTTAGAAAATAGAAATCAGGTTTGTTTTGAAGCTGAAGAATAACTTCTTTGACTTTGACTTTCAGATAATCTAACTGAAGCACTGCTCTTCCTTTCACATTTCATGGGAGATATTCATCAGGTATTCATCTATACTTGTACTAAAATTTTGATATGGGAAGGACTAATTGTGTAACTTCTAAAGAAATGCGCCCTTTTGGCTCTTATAGCCATTACATGTCGGATTTACTACAGACAAAGGCGGGAACACAATCGATGTCCATTGGTTCACACGAAAAACAGTACTTCATCATGTAAGTCATCAGATATATTGAATCTAATTAATACTACTAATATTACAGTTGTTGACCAACTAAATGAGTCAAATTCAGGTTTGGGATGATAGCATAATTGAGACTGCAGAAGAAAGGTTCTATGGTTCTAATGTCAACACTTTCACGGATGCAATCGAGACTAACATAACGGTATTAGATGACTCCTTATATCTTCTTGACAACAAGATTATTCAAAACTTACTTTAAATTTGCTTTGGGCAGAAAGTATGGGCAGATCAAGTTCCAATATGGGAGACCTGCAGCAGAAATCAGAAAACTTGCCCAAACATGTACACAAAAACATTCTCTAAACTGCAGATAATATAGAAATGCATATTTTAACATTGAATACTTTGAACAGATATGCAACTGAAGGAATAAAAGCAGCATGCAGTTGGGCTTACAAAGGAGTTGCTAATGATTCGGTTCTTGAAGGTAATTCGTGTTTGACAACTTGGTCAACTCTTGATTCCTAAAGAGATTTAGATCCTCCCAAGTTGAGACACAACAACATCAATAGGTCCTACGAAAAACCCAATTTGCTTCAAACATAGGACCATTGATTTTTGTTACGAGAGAGCATGTGCTGTCATGTTTCTTTCAACTCGAGAGGATCTCAATAACCTTTTCTAAAGCGATATGATATATAATTCAAGAAACCGTGTTATATTGCAGATGATTATTTTCTATCTCGTTTACCCATTGTGAATTGGCGATTAGCTCAAGGCGGTGTTCGATTGGCAGCAACACTAAACCGCATATTCGGATAAAATCTTAGTCTTATTGTACTCATAACATTTGACAGACAGTTATATTTAGTCTACAACAAGTTTTTATTTATGCACATATTTAAGTTATTACACCCAACTAGAGATTCAGTTTGTTTTCTTGACAAGAAGAACAGGGCATTTGGCATGGTTAACACAATAATTGCTGACACTCCCCAAGAAAGCCCTGTCAAACGAAACAAGAAATTATTATTATCATTATTAATTAAATACAAAAAAGAAAAAGAAAATTATATAAACACGGGCCAACCTCGTAACAGCTCCCCGACCATGGCTACCTACAACGAGCAACTGAATGTCTAATTTCTCTACTGCATTGCATATGGCCACTTTAGGGTCTCCAACTTCTGTCATTCCTTCTGCAGCAATCTGCAAGTTAATTTAAAAAATTTGTAACAAAAATCTAAACTACCATAATTTTGTAAGTTTAACATCAAGAAAAGGAAATCAAACCCCGTAATCATTGCAGGTGGTTTTAGCTTTTTCCAGCAGGTTAAGAGCTGCCTTCTTCTCGCTTTCGTTCATCTCCTTTATCAGCTCAGCTGCTGCAATAACCAGATTCAAAGCAACAAAATTAGAACCATTTCCCCAAAAGTTCAAGATTTCGCCACAAAGATTGAGAGAGAGAGAGAGAGAGAGAGAGAGAGAGTTAGTGACTTACTTCCCCAAGAGGATGCATAGAGATAGGTGATATCAAGAGGGGGTCGAGCGGTGAAGATAAGGAGTTGGGAATCTAGTAAGGTAGAGTGAAGGGTTTTGAGGGCCCAAGCGAGGGCATGCTCACTGAACTCACTATCATCAATTGCCACCATCACCTTAGTCTTCTTCATTCCGGCTGCAACTTCAACATCCTCTTCCGCCATCTGCACAAAACTCAACTCTCTGTCTTTTTTTTTTTAAGATCTTGTGAAGACAAAAGGCTACCTACATCTACAGGATCCAAGGTTTGTAAAAGCGGTTGTATTTATCCTTTATTCCCACAATCTGATTGTAAAAGAGGTTAAAATTGTCTTCATGTGTAAGTGTGTAACCAGCTGGGGGGAGGTGGGGGATGTTTATTTTACGGTGTCGTCATGAGATTGTTTTGTTATACGTAGCAAAAGGAGGAAGACATCAGTGGACTACCAAAACGGTGGTTTATTTTATTATCGACAGATTTGTCAAAAAATAAGCAATACCATTTTATGAAAATAAGGAAAAAAAAGCATTTATGTCACCGATGATAAATAAAAACGCAACACGTGTCATTTAAAAAAAAAGCTTATGTTGCCGAAAAAAAGCGTCATGTCTCCGAAGAAAGTAAACCATGTCGCCGATAAAAGATTTTATGTGATTTGACAACTCTTACTATCACATCAAAGGTTTGATAACGCAATACGTCAATACCCCATGTCGCCGATGGGTGTTTTTACCGTCGACATGGGTCGCTTTTATCGGCGACGTTGATTTAAAAGAAATAAAAATTCAACGTGGCACAATTTCATTGGCTCTTCTTTTATCGGCGACATGTAGCACCGTCGGCGACAAACCCCTCTTTCATCGGCGACACAGTTGCTTATTTTTGTAATCACCCATTTTTATTTCTTATTTTAGCTTGTACATAATTTGATGCTTATTTTGGACAATTGTTTTTTTTATTGTTTATAAATGATATATAAATTTTTGGATGAGGGCAAGCATTATAAATTATAAAAATAGACACGGTAATTTCGGTCACGTCACCTATTATTCAAATAATTTTTTTATAGAATCTATGTATAGTATATTAATTTATAATCCGGTTTATATAATTAGATTATTAATTAATAATATTATCCGGGCTAAAGTTTATATTTTTTTCATGTTTAGTTTTCTATAACGTTTGAAAGTCTTTTTTTCACCGAAAACTCACTCATGCAAAACACTCCAACTCAAAAACAAAGCAAACAAGATCACACAAACAGACACTTCGCTGCTATTTGTTTTCCTTGGAAGGCCTTTTTACCTCTTATATCTTTAGCAAGCAAACAAAAGAGAACGAAGACTAATTATTTTTATTCATTGACAAGTAGGTATATCGATGTTTTTTCACTTCTTGAAAAAGAGCTACCTTTCCACTTTTCTTACAAGACTTTTTGACTATCTACCAGACACCTCTCTCATCAGTGTCGATTGCGTCCCTATCTGTAACTCAACACTTCCCTCTGCACACGACCGATGACGTCAACCTTGACCCAATTGATGTGCTGGACCCAATTGATGTGCTGATGGTTGTGGCGATTTTGCTGTTGTCAAGAGGGGGGAGGGGCCGATAGAGAGAGGGGCCGATGTTCGGTGAATGAACTTATTGTTGGCAAGGGGAAGAGGCTGCGATTATGGTGAGGACAATGGTCTTAGTTATCTTACTCCTCAAGGAGAGAGAACAAGGGTAGAGAGATACATTATAGACGAGAGAAGAAAACTTGCTTGAAAACAATGATAAGAATGAATATGACTAAAATACCCTTGGTTGCTGCTTATAAAGGCATCTAACAACCACACCAAACGAACGTTGGCTACGAAACCAAAACACGTAATGAAATTTAAACCACGCGTACCAAACTACCAATCTTGTAATCTAATAGCTTAAAGACTAAATTTGTAATTTTTGTCAATGGACATGCAAGTTTTTTGTAATCTACTCTACGAATCACATTCAAACCTGAGAATCTTGGTGATGACACAGGTTGAAGAGTTGCTATTGTCGAAAGCTGGAATCAGTTATATGATATTACAACATGAGACAATCCTGATGCTCTTTTACAAGAGAATTTCACTCTCTCGGTCTTTCAGTTTTGCATTTGCTCTTCCTAACTCAATGATATGCCTAACAAGTAGTAAATCTGCATGTAGTAACAAGTAACATCTGCATGTAGTAAATTTGCCAACCTCAATATTATTGTTGTATGCGGTAAACTTATTTATTTTACATGATGTTCATTCTAAACTTTATTTATACACAGCGTATAAAGGAGAGTTACACAAGTGGAACCATAAAATCATGTAAGTATGAAACTCCACTGCTCCAGAGAGGATTAGACCCCATTCGTTCAAGGGCTTTTCTTTACCACAAGAACTGGGCATTTGACGTTTTGAACACAGTGATTGCTCACGCTACCAAGAAAAACCCTGTTTCAAGCATCAACAAAATGTTTATTCGTAAAGCTAATCACAGCTTCAAGATATCGAGTAATTTGGCATGTGATCTGAAGTTTCAAGAAACAGAGTTTAGCAGCTCCCCAACACCATTTCACAGATATATGATCAAATATAGGAAACTATTCCACGCAATAGTATTCTTGTTCCATAAAAATACAGAATTCACCTTTTAAGAGCTCCACGACTATGGCTACCCAACACAAGAAGCTGCACATCTGACTTTTCAACAGCTTCACATATTAGCTCTTTAGGATCCCCAACTTCAGTCATCGTCTCTGCAGTTATCTGTTTAGTTTTACAGTTTCATACGAAGATACATCAGTTATCATGATTTTTGAATTCATCTTGAACATAGAGATATGCTGTTTTACTTTGGAATATTTGTGCAGCAATAAATGAAAATTAAACATTTAGAGAAAGATACCAGTACCCTTGATCTTTATTTTCTCAATTTAATCAAACTGTGACCAATCTAAAAGCAAGAGAGTAACCCCATATTTGTTGCAGATATCCTTGGCCTGCTCCAACAAACTAAGAGCAACTCTTTTCTGATTGTCTTGGATATTTCTGAGGAGCTCTGGAGCTGTAAAACAGGAACCACACCTTAGTCAATACCCTGCAATTCTACATAGGGGATGCTGCTAATATCTAGTAGCACAGATAATTTCCCCTTCTACATATATCTTTATTTTTATCACAATATGAGGAAACAGAGTGAAAACAAGGCTCATAGTTTTTTTTTTCAAGATCCGGCATTAGCATACGCTAAGCTCGTCATGGCGGCTTAAATAGAAAATTAAATCAATAATTCTCCTACTTCCAACCATCTTTAGCTACAAGGGCTAAATCAAGGAAACTTGCAAGAGAATCGCGATCCCTGAAATTTCTGATAAGATCGTACAATACAACAAAATGTTGGCAATTAAACCCTAATCAATCATCAATTAGGCGAAATATGAAGTGAAATGAAATCAATTGATGGCGTAGATGAAGCAACAGAAACTAAAACAAGTTAAGAAACCGAGACATACGAGTAAGATGATTTAATAATTCTCCTACTTCTAACCATTTTTAGCTACAAGGGCTAAATTAAGGAAACTTGCAAAGGAATCTCAATCCCTGAAATAACTGGTAGGATCATACATATACAACAAAGTGTTGCAGATAAACCCTAATTAAACATCAATTAGGAGAAATATGAAGCGAAATTGAAATCAATTAATGGCGTAGATGAAGCAAATAAACCCTAGAACAAGTTATGAACGAGACATACGAGTAGAACCATAAGCGGAGGCATGAAGATAGGTGTAATCAGAGATGGGCTGTACGGTGAAGATAAGGAGGTTTTTGTTGGCAATGGATTCATACAGGTTTTGAAGAGCCCATTCAAGAGCATAACGGCTGAATTCGCTCTCGTCGATCGCCACCATTACCTTCTTCTTCTGATCCGCCATTTCCGTTTCTCAGACGACTTTCCTCCGTGAGCGGTGGAACGACTTTATGGCGGTGCTTGCAGCAGAAGCTTCATGTATATATGCGTCTAGCATTTATTTTTGGCGGTAAAAAAATATCCTTTTTTAGATGAAGGGGGATTGAGCCGAAACATTATGGACATCCAAATCCAAACTAGTATAATTTTATTAATCGAGTTGTATTCGATAAAGTTTATTTAAAAAATATAGTTCTGAATTTAAATATTTAATCACAGTGATTCAGTATATAATTATATCTGATTTGTAAAAGTATCACATGTTAATTACTAAAAATTACAAAAATGCTAATACGTCCAAATTTTTAAAATTTAATCTTGATCATTGATAACATTGATCCAAAGGCTAAAATTAGTCTCTTAAGACTATAAATTAATTATGGACTACATTGAACATTCTTCTATTATAATAATAGAAATGATATATCATTCTACTTTTAAACACTCTAGTATTTCTCCGTCTAAATAATTAATTAAGGATTTATTGTCTAATTAAACTTGAAGGAGCATTCCTGCAAAACACTTAGAGGGTGTTTGGTAGAGAGAAAAGAAATTGGAAGAAATATAAATGGAAATAGGAGAGAAATGGAAATGTGTGAAAAATTGGAATTGATTCCCTTGTTTGGTATCATCAAAGAAATTAAACAGATAGTTGTTGGCTCAGGTCGCCGAACGGCGGTTGCGGCATTGGCCGCATCGTTGGACGTCAACAATGATGAGTAGAACGCCGAAAACACAGCGCAACCGGACATCGACGATGATGAGTAGAACTCGGCTATCATTTCTCTCCATTTCTCCACAATTTGAAGAGAAATTAAAATACAAAGAAAGAGGAGAAATAGAAATGGGTGGAGAAACCATTTCTCCTCCCAAAACTATAGTCATTTCTTCTAAACAAGATAAACCAATTCTCTTCATTTCTTTTCTCTCTATCAAACACCCCCTTAAAGACATAAACTTGATGGACTGTAATGCATTTGGCCAAAGAAGTATGAAATTTTGAACCAACAACAAAATTGAAGTGGGGATGCCGTAGAACTTGTCTGGAAGAGTTAAAGAGTAGAAACAAGTAACAAAAACAAAGATTATAACTCAATTAAAGAAAGATTTAGGTTCATCTTCGACAATCAAAGCAAAAGGTATGTTAATCTCACTTTATTCCTAGTTAGTTAACCCCCGTTTAGGTTTTTTTTTTTTTTTTTGCTTATACATGCTCTTAGATAGAATTGATTGTTCGTTTGATGATACTAGATACTTAAAAACAACCCAAAGGTTGTTTGAAGCGTAGGAAAACACTTCAACATAAAAAGAATAGATTTTGGATGCTAAATGATCCAAAACTGCATATGTTCGGAAGAATAGACCTACTGGTCGTGTTGATAACACAAGCGTGTCCAATTTGAGCAAGACCATATCATCAGGCTGTGTTGACCGATATAGGCCATGTAAGTTAATTTATGAGTTACGTAGCTCCACATGTAGGAATAATACTTCCATGAATGCTTTAGTTTGTAAGTAAATTTATTTTAATTTTTGCAGGTCATTCCAAAGGCAAGGGCAAAGCTTTCGTTTGACAGCTTTTACTGAACTTCTTTTGAAACTTAACGCCCGTTGTGTAACATAAGAAACAACAGTTGTACTTTTAGATGTGTTTTATTACGAAACAATACTCAAATTTTGATGTAAATTATGCTTCCGCTTACTGTTAAAAACTATATGTGAATCCTTTTTGTTATGTTTTTGTTTAAACTTAGTTTTTATAAAATGGGGTGTTACATATAATATATTCAGATGCTTACCAATGATGATTTAACCAACAATGTCATTTGTTTAAATCTGAAGTGAGTATTGTTGGTGAGCACAAGAAGAGTTTGAATTGCGGTAAGCCATCGTCTAGCAATTGAATTTGAATCTTCCATTCAAAACCAAAACCTCGACCACACATTATACAATTCTTAAATATAATAAACTAAAGCTACAAATTGTTCATAATAACATAGCATTAGTATCATACTCACATACTAGAAATCTTATATAATAGACATTTGATTAGCATGGTATTAGGGTTTAGTTGAAGAATGCTTTTGAGTTTTAACAGAGATGGAAACTGGTTACGAAGTCGGGTAACCTGTTTTAATGTATGATCCACGTCGTGGAAGATTTGGTCTTAATGATCTTGATGTAACCACAAAGTAATTCGAAAGAAAAATTAGGAAATGAAGGGGTATGATTGGTGGAGAAAAATTAAAAAAATAGAATGATGAGTAACTTGAAAGGAATTATAGGAAATAAAGGGGTATGCCTAGTGAAAAAAAAATTAAAATAGAATGATGAGTAATTAGAAAGGAATTTTAGAAATTAACAGGTATGATAGGTGGGAAAAAAAATTAAAAATAGAATGATGAATAATTCGAATTTTTTTTTTGAAAATAAAGGGATATAATTAGTGAAGAAAATTAAAAAAATAGGACGATGACATCATAATAATTTTCTTTTAATATATTAAAGATTAAAGGTAAAGATTCTTATGGATATATATCGCTAACGGTACTTAAGTTAGATGCTGACACACTTACATATATTTTTAATGAACAAATGCCGAAATAACAGAATTACCCTTCATTAAACAAGTATGTGAGATGACTGTACCTAACTTCGATGGCACAACAACACACATTTTTCTCCCTTATTACAATAGAGATATGATCACTCGTATAAACATCACCTTAATTAGATGGTGTTACAATCTCAAACTGCTTAATTAGTAATTATTAAAATAACTAAACTATCATTGATTTAAATAGACCGTAAAACTAAAATCACTTAAGTTAGATATGTTATCACGTATAACAATCGGTTTACTTTCGTTTTTTTATTAATTGCTATAAAAAACTACTGAAGATTTATAAAATGATACATTACTCTAAAATTTAAAGCTTTTATCACGTTTGAAATTATAAAAAAACAAAGAAGAAAAATATCAATGATCTTCGCAAAAGAATAAACTCTAAATAGATTCTTAAAAAACATATATGGTTCTAGTATTAACATTTTGTCATTTTTTCTATCTTATATTTAACTAGAGTTTACATTTACCGATGTATTATCGTTTGATAAATTATTTATTTTAAAAGTTAATTGCATAGACATGCATCCGGATTTACAACATTTCGATGTAATGAACTTTAGAAGGTGTATTATAAGCATTAAACTACTTAAAACTTGTGTAATACAATTACAATTTTTAACAGGTAACCCGTGATTTCCTTTTTAATTATTATTATTTTTTATTTATCTAGATATACCACGTAAACTCCATCTTGATAAAAGATTGCCACATCATGTTTAAATTATCAAATTATTAATCATTTTAATTATATCATTAAAACAATTTTTAAAGATATATTATAAATCAAGTATAGAGAGAGAGATGATGTGACTCTTTCAAACTCCCTCAAGCACTTGAAACGAAAAACAAGAACTCTAAATCAATTCACTGAATTATTGATCAAAGAATCTTCCATTAATTCTCTATTGGAACTCAAGAATACAAGTAAGTATTACAAAGAAAATGAAGAAGATGAATGAATCTGATACAAGCTCTTATGATGACACTGTTGAAGGTCAGGAAAATGAACCTTATATGGCTGAAGGTCCCGACCTACCTCCAACCTCTAGCTGTTACAACCTCCCAATAATTAACAACTTTATCAACTTTACACAAACACCCATTTGACTTAGTGTAGGTCACACAAAACACCCAAACACACATCCGGATCAAAACCTTTCAAAAGATAAATAGACCAAGTAGAAAGTGTGAGATTCGAAAATTTTCAAATTTGACGGCACCATCATCGCCATTGTCGAGACCGCTTTGCTACCACCACCGCCGCTTATACCACATGTTCTCCTTCTCTCTCTATCTCTCTCCCCTAATTTTAGAGTGCGTTATGTGTGTTGTTTCTAGATCTAAGCTTCAGTGTGTGAATGATTGTATGTAGTTCTTGATTTAATTTTTATTTTGTGTGTAATGACCCATTTTTAAAAACATATGAACATAAAATACATTCATTTTTATGTAATTTTAACACTATGTTCCCGAGATACATTAAGGAAAGAAAAAAAATAACGTGAGAAAAGAAAGAATAATGATTTTGATTTTTCGTGTTCCCGAGTTGGAAAGAAAAAAATAAGTTTGTGTTCCCGAGTTGAAGATGAATGAAAGAAAAAAGGGTCATTTTACAGTAATATCCTTACCTTTTAAAATATTTTATTATGATTAAGGGTAATTTAGTCACTTAAGAAAAGTCATAAATATTTTTCATTCCTTTCCAAATCCTCCCACTTTTGGGAAGAAAGTTTAGAAGAGAAAGTTAACCAAAATTTTCTTTCAAATCTTTTTCCTCCAAATTTTTCTTTCAAATCTTTTTCCTTATTTCCTTAAATAACTCCGAAACACAAAACTTTTTTTCATTTCCTTCCAAATCTTTTCTTTTTTCTCCAAATTAAAACTCGGGCAACACAGTGTAACTATTGTTTCAAGGGTCAATAATGGTTTAACCATCAAAGTTTAAGTCCAGTTTCTGTTTAACCATCAAAGTTATAAAACGATTCTACCATAAAGTTTATTATTGGTATAATTTGAATCTCAAAGTTTTTTTCAAATGGTTTAAACCTTGAAGTTTTCTTAAAAAACTGATTAATCTCTTATCTTTTGTATGGTTTTTTATTTTACCCACTGTACTTGATTATCAATGTTAGTTTTTTTGGAAAGTTAACAAAACTTAAACGGTTAAACAATTTTCTAACAAAAATTTAAGGGTTAAATCATTTGGAAAAAAAACTTTAAGCTTTAAACCAAAAATAAGGTGTAACTTGGAGAATAAAATCATAAGAAACTCAAATTTATGATAAAACCATTTGAATTTTTTTAATGGTTAAACCAAAACCGAACTAAAGCTTTGATAAGTAAACCATTGTTAACCCTTATTTCAAAAGAGATAATTCAAGAACAAAAGTATATTTCTGAAATACAACCAAACTTAATATTGTCTCAAAAGAGATTCTATTAACAAAAGTAGTTCATGCGAAAGCCAAGAGTTATTAATTGCAAATTGCACAAATTTGATGTAGATTTAGGAACCTTTCAAAAATAATAATTATAATTGTGAATTGGAGATTTTCCTCTATTTGTTTTTAAAAAGGAATAAAACACAACATTGTAAGCAATAGCTTAGTGAGCACAAAATTATCCAATCAACATCCACCAAGTATTCACAATTTTGCTTACATTTGTTTCATCTAATCATCCACAAAATAATCATAAGGCCATTTCGGCCAATGGTAGTCACACGACTATAGGTGCCACATCGGCTTCACATCGATCTGGATGTTATATTGGCGTCTAGTTAGTCATAATGACTAATGGGTTTCACATCGATAGTCATCACGTACATCAATTATCACATCATAGCAAACAAACATGCACATAGACGTCTTGGCATGTTGAGTAGGGATTGAGTAACTCACCTTGATCGGCAAAATAATTATTCTATCAATCCAATGATATGCTTAAGCAACAATTAATCAACAACGATCACCTACAATCATATATCATCTATTTCATATTTAAATAACTCTATTTGTCACCTATCTGCATCAGACATGACCTATAACACAAGCAGGGACACACTCATCACACTCATGCTAATTCACGTGTCTATCCACACGCTAATACAAGTCGTGTCACTTATAGGCCTTGTCTTAACCCTACATGGCCTTGTCCTACTCGACATTCCCATGTCCATCCTCTGCAGCACGAGGTGTGCGCATCTGACATGGCCCGCCCCCTTAGGGCTTGACACGACCCCTGTCTCCATAGACACGTCTATGTCCGACCTTTGGACAACATGTATGTTCGATTTAAACAGCTGCAATTCCATCTATATCTCAAACAAATCATTACCAAAGTGTATCTAACACTTGATAAACATACTATAGCAACAAAAACAACAAGAAAACACTAAATGATCATCCTTTGATCAAATTTACATAACAAACTTGACCCATTAACAAATAAATTATATAATTTTGGCATCATACAACTAAAAATTAGATTACTCAAGCTTTGATTCATCAAATTAGTAGCTAAACTCAAACTTATCATCATCAAACCTCAAGAATTCATTTGAGGTCTATAGGTTATAACTGTTTACCATATTCTTACATGATTACGGTATAATTTACTTACCTTGATATTTAAATATTCTTATTTATTCACATATAATGCTTAAAGTTATAATTCTTTTCTAAAACATATAAATAACTCGTACTTGTAGGTTTTTTTTAATAAAAAGTTTATATTATTTATTATTATTTTATAAAAGGCAATGCTTTACAATTTGGTACTTATTACACTCCAATTTGCACATGATTATACACAATTGTAGGGGTCCACAAAGTGTATATAAAATTGGAAAACAATATTTTGTTTCAATATCTATTTATATTTATATTGTATTAAATTTGTTTATTTAGAAAGCCATATTCTGTTTTATTTGTTTCTTTTTCAGCCAATCTTTCCTGGATAGAGTGAATTTAAGGATAGATTTGCCTTGAATAACAGTTTCATGACATGAATGTTACATGGAAAAATCAGCCTAACTCAAGTGATTAGAACTTATCTTACTTATTGATATTACAAATTCTAAATAGGAAGTGATTCTTTTACGAAAGAAATTAACTCATCCGTGAAAAATGAATGTCTTACTGACTTGTATAATACCAGCTTCAACGATGTTTCAACTTATGTGAAAGAATCAATTTTCTTACGTGAAAAAACACCTCCTTTCTGAATACATATATTTATAAATAAGGAAAGTATGAGTAATAACAGTATGAATACAAAACATTTTAAAACATCTTTTATCTTTATATCCTCCTCCTATAAAAGCCATTGTATACTTGCATCATAAGCTGAAATTCATTGGAAAATCAAAGTTCTATTTCTTGCTAGCTTTTCCTTTATACCATTCTGAGCCATAAAACTAAACGGGCCCTTTTGTTCTAGCCTGAAACCGAACCAGCTACAGGTAATAACCAAAGTCTTTAAATTTTCGAATGTTTTTAATGATATGATGCCATTAAATCTTATGTTTCATGTGTTTGAATGTAACTCCTGTAGTCATAGTTTCGGTTTTTTCAAACAATTATTCTTCTTTCCGTTTCGATGGGAAAGAAAAGGAATTGGTTTGGTTTCTTGAAGAGATTGTTCGTTTGCAAGACTGATTCGACAAAGGAGAAGGCGAGTTTAACTTTCTTTTTTTGTTTCGTTCGTCGGGATTGCTTTGTATATTTATTATTATAGAACATGGTATAATGTTAAAAACTTATAACAGTTTTATGCGTTTTTTATATTGGTTTCAGGGGAGTACAAGAAAATGGTGTTTTGGGATTCTAAAGTTCAATCGTTACTATCATGCGCTTGAAACACCCAAAACAGAAATGAATGATCATGAGGAGGATAGTAAACAACATACAATGGCGCTTGCTATTGCAATGACGGCTGCAGCTGAAGCAGCTGTGGCTGCTGCAAATGCAGCCGCTGAGCTCGCTAGGCTTGTAAAGTTACCTGGAGAGCTTGAAATGAGAACCCAAATTACAGCAGCAATCAAGATTCAATCTTCTTATCGGGCGCATCTGGTACATATATCTTTCTCTAGTACTAAATGACAGAGTTTGACTTTTAAGTTCAAAGATACAAGATTTAAGTTTGAAATTCGTGTAGGTTTGGACATGCATTTAACACCATCTTTACTTGCATCTTCTACCAATTATAAATTTAGATAATATTATCAAAAATTCATAGGTAGTTCAATAAATGTGGTTACAATCCCATTTTGAAAATTTATATTTTTGACTTCTTGAAAGTCAAAACATTCGTTTCTGGTTTGTTATGGTCATTTTTGTGGGGGTTGACACAGGCATGGAAAGCATTAATCGGATTGAGGGGAGTAGTGAAGCTTCAAGCTCTGATTAGGGGCCAAATCGTGAGGAGAAAACTTTCAATAAAATTAACGAACACCTACAGATCTAAAGTCCACCGAATACGGATTCCCACATTCGATCAAGTCTCGAAGTTCTATAAGGAAAAACAAGATCATTTAAGCCCACGAAATGATAGAAGAAACGAACAGCTCATCGAAGATACCCAACAAGAGAAATCAATCGGGTCGAATAAGACTAAGAAACTGAGATTTAGACACAAACATCATAGTACAGAAGAACATAATTCACAATCTTTTGGACCACAAATGTTGTATAGTTCACGAAGACACTATCACTTATCGCCTGATCGATCAAACGACACTTCATTACCGAATTCACCAGTTTTCCCGGCTTACATGGCCACCACTGAATCATTTATGGCAAAGGCTCGATCCCTCAGCACCCCGAGACAAAGGCTATCGTTTCTTGATGGTTACTGCACACATGGTTCACCATTCGGGATGCCCATGCTTGATTCATCATCGTCGTTTAATGGCCGTATGAAAGGGGAATTTTACAGAAGAAACATGCATCTATGAAGCTATTAAACATAATTCTATATGTTTAAAAAAAATGTAATTCTATTGATATATGTTGTTAAATAATACTCATACTTCTAAATATCAAAAGCTAAACATCACATATAATTATTTTAAGCTTTTTTACACAGATTAGTAGGATCGAGGATGTACGTAATGATATAGATCATGACTCTGAAGTTGTATATATATAAATATAGTGAAAAGTTTATTTGAGAACCGTTTTTATTGTGAGAACCGCGAGAATCAATCTTAGCCGTCCAATTCCCCCTCCTTCAATCGGATTGCCCATCCATGAATTCCTTACGTGCACCATGCCACACTCAATTCTCCCACGTTCTTCATCTATGAATTCCATTATCCAAAAAGAACGACTAAGATTGGTTCTTGCGGTTATCGCAATAAAATTGGTTCTCAAATGAACCCTCCCCTATATCAAATGAACTTTTCAATATATATATATATAAAATGATAAAAGAGCGGTTTTCGATCATCATCTGAGTAGCTAGCAATGAAGATAAATAGTTATAGGCAAAAGTTCAAACGAGAACTGTTTTTCGTACGAGAACCGCGAGAATCAATCTTAGTCCTCCAATTCCCCCTCCTTCAATTGGATTGCCCACCCACGAACCCTGTTACACTCAATCCCCCACGCTCTTTATCCATGAATTCCATTATCCAAAATGAACGGTCAAGATTGGTTCTCGCAGTTCTCGTACGAAAAATAGTTCTCGTTTGAACAGTCCCCAATAGTTATATACTTCTTTTGAAAAGGGTAGCTAGGTGATAAAAAGGCATCAACTTATGATGATTCATCCACATCTATTACTTTAAGGATAAATTATATTAATTACTATATATCTTATCAGATATCATCAAATATATAACATTAAACATACATTTCACAATAAATAAATAGCTAGTAATATCGATCGATCTGTTGGTTGTACTGATCCTGCTTTGTGACTAATTAAAAACTTACTACATAAGAGAGAAACTACTCTTTATTCAATGCATTTTTCAATCTACCAGGTCAGTTTAACTCAGGTATATATAAACAAAAAGTTTGTAGTTTAGCGATATGCTGGTAATAAAGTGTTTCTCATAACCTGTAATTATGAGTTTTGATCCGGCTGTAAATAAAATGTGTAAATTTAGAAACATGTTAGTTTGTATCTGTTTTCTTTTATTAAAAAAAATTCACTTTATATAAACAAATATAATATTAGGATGCCATCTAATATAAATGCATTCCTTACTCTCAAACATCGTATTGTCAAAAGTTAAAACTACTAGTAAGTTGTTACAGTAATTTCTAAAGGGTTTTTTGTTAGTACGTTTACCGTGTAACATACTAATCAATATTATCTAGCTAGCAGTCTAGCACATTTTGATCAACCTATAAATCATGTGTAGCATCCATCTTTCTCTTCTTTTTTACCTGAATGTCACATCAGTGTTATATCATTTTTTCTTTCTTTTCATTCTATTATCTGAAACCCAAGTATAGTCTAACCCAAACAACTTAAATTTTTTTTCTCCCCTTTCTCTTATACACCCACAAAAAAAAAAAAAAAAAAAAAAACAGGTTGGGACAGGTGTGAGAAGCCGAATGCCAACCCAATAGTGAGGGGTAGCGGTGTTCCCGAGCCAACTCAATGGACCCAAGGAGCTACTCGAACCCTTCGGGAAAGGTGGTACGCTTGGCCTAACACTAGAGAAGTAAAGTAAATACTCAAAAGGTCAAGTACCGTGTATGTTAGTACTTTGTTTTTTTGTTTTTCAATTATTATTTATATTTCATACTTTCTTAGCCTACGCCGTTTCTTTTTTATGTTTTGGTTTTGATTTGTAATTTTAGTAATATATTGGTTAATTAATATTATAACTAATTTAATACTCCGTGTATAAACACGAAAATTATTAATGTAAATTTTAAACATTTAATAAATCCATATATCGATAACAAATCAAGAAACATTCATAAAAATTGAAAGACAAATGAAAGAAAATTGATATATATACTCACAGATTTGCGTTGATAGTTGTTAGTAATTTTAAGAAATAAATAGAGATGATTAGTAAGAAAAAAATTCCAAGAATAATTTAAAGACATTTTAAAATAAAGAATTCTAATTGATAACTTTTAATATATATTAAAGATTAAAGATTATAAATTTCTAACATTATTTGGTTAACACACATGATGTGTCTTATTCTTTTTAAGGTTTTTATAGTTTGTAATATACTCTATGGTTTTAGTATATGTAGAGCTATTTACTTTGGACATTGACATATTCTATTTGAGACTAAATTTCACTTCAAGTTTCACATTTGGTTCGAATGGAGTGTTAAAATTCTTTTATACTTATGTTAAAACTTAGTCAATATCTTCTTATTACAATGAAGTCGTCTCACATAGATTCGGTCATTTTTCATTCTCACATTAATTTTGACAATGGTGTCTAGTTCTTCAAATTCCTTAATTTTGATGTTCGAGGTTAAGTAATACGGTGTCCCAAACATATCATCTAGAGTTGTCTTATATCATCAGCAGAAAGATAAATCACCGATGTATAATATTTCGTGCTCTTGGTATTAATAATCTATCAACACCATTTTGCTTGAAATCATAAGAAGTAGTTTTACCATTTAGCTTTTAACGTTGTTGCTTTCAAACTTACTTTAATAGGACTTAATAAGTCTAAACATTTTATTTGTTTTTCCTATTATAACAAAGCTTTCATGTCTACGAGATAAGTCTAAACATTCTTGTGCTCATGATGTTAATTCTTTTTTTTGTCTACGAGATAAGAGTTTGATCATAAGTCTTTTCTACAAAAAGAAAGTTTGTTTCATCAAAGTTAGGTAGTGTTTTATTTTGATTTAATGAACTTAACGAGAAAAAAACTTATTCGGGTAAGTTATAATAGTATTGTTTGTTTTTTACTTAATCCATAAATATTACTTAGCATGATAAGTTATGTGTATGATATTTTTCACGTTAAGTTAGTGATTTTATTCGTTTTTCTTATTCAGATAGTTCATTTAACATATAAAACAAACAACAATACTACTTATCTCATACAAACCTCATTTATCCAGACAGACACTTCATTAAGATAACACTTAATAAGAAAGAAAAACAAACAGACCCTTAGTCCTAAATCTAGGAACAATTACAATCTCATTTTGATATCAATAACAATTACAGTCATAACCAGAATGAAGAATTGGTGACTGTAAATATAAACTAAACAAAAGTGATTGAAATTTTGATATCATTACAAGAACATTCAAAGTTAAAAAAAAAATCAATGACTCAAAATATAAATTGAAGAGTTGGTGTGTATGTGCCATTGAAAAAACCTAGTCGAATATGAATTGGAATAAGAGGTTTATGTGCAATCTAGGAAGCCTAATTCCGACTATCAGAACAAGAAGAATCCAGCTGGTTGTGATGGTGAAACCAAATGGTTTAGAATCATAACTCTAGTGAGCTCAATGGTGGAACACTAACTAGCTGCAATGGTGGAATCGCTACTCCGGCTAGGAACACCTTAATAAGTTGATGTCACAACTGTATCATTCAATGATCGCATGAAATTAGATAGTGGAACAATAACATCAATGAGTTCTGATTGACGATTTATGAACGTATATGGAGACATTTGCATATAATAGAGGTGGAAACACCTCTATAATTAAAGTAAAAAAAGAAAATAAGTTCCTTTTTATTGGACTCAAACAAACTATCTTGTTTTCTTATGTTTACACGATTGTAGACGTAGGGAATTTTTTTAAACAAAACTTAGTTTATTAAAGATTTGACTTATTTTTAATAAATATACCTTTTATTTTTTTGACTTACAAGTTTTTTATAACTAAATTAAAAATTAGGGCTTAATGCGCGAAAATACAACAAACTATGTCTAAATTGTCATTATATACAACCTTCTTTATTTTGTATCTAAAAATACAATTAACTTACAATTTTGGTTCATTTTATGCATCTTACCTTCATCAACCGGTTACCATCCGGTTTTTATGATTTTTTTGGTTTGAATTTTTTTGGGATAAATCATGAATATTCTTGATGGAAGAAACCCTAATATGAAGAATAAACAACATATCTGAAAAACACAACCCATTCGAAAGACCCTGATATTATGAAGAACACAAACCACAAATGTGGAACAAACCTTAATCGGTCATGGCGATACGACAGACATAAGGTTCGCAAATGTGAAACAAACCCCTAAGACATAAGGTTCGCACATACAATGAACCAAATTTGTAAGTTTATTGTATTTTTAGGTACAAAATAAAGTTGGTTGTATACAATGACAATATAGACATAGTTTGTTGTATTTCACGCATTAAGCCCTTAAAAAAATATGGCAACTTTATAAAATACAAACTAAAAAACTAAGAATTGTAACAAATAAACCAAGAAGTTTAGAATAAAGTAAACTTATTAATGATACATAAAAAGAAAATGAGCAATGATGTTAATATCATTTAAGTTGGGTAATATTGTTTTACAACTTATTTTAAAGAATAAATATGGAAATAACTAAAGTCTAAACTATGTTTGTAGGAGTGTAAGGAGTGGGAGTGGGATGAGGTGTGTGGTAGGGTGACCACTTGGGTGGTGGATGTGGTGTCACACTATGAAGGTGTGGTGGAAAGATGTATGTGGTAATTACCACATGTTCAAATGGAGTGTGGTGATTTAATGGTGGGTCCAAATCAAGTTTATCACTTTTCTTTTTTAATTTAATATATATATATATATATATATATTGTTCACAGAGCAGAGAAAAAGTATGATGTGGTAAAAACATGATGATGTAATTGATGACATGTAAATGTGACATGGACAAATAGAAAACTTTGATTGGTAGAAAAAGGAGGAAATGGTTTAAATTCAAATTAATTGGGAGGGTTTGGATGTAAATTGTGAGGGGGTTCTATGAAATATATGAGGGGGTTTTATAAAAAATGTATATTAATGTAATTAATTGTAGGTTGTTCTATATGATGTTTAATAACTTGTGATATATTTTGTTTTGAAAAAAATAATTATATATTTGTGACCGTCTAATTTTTATCTACGTTTTGATATAAATTTTAT
>JAUEJL010135905.1:0-11023 GCA_032274825.1 Drosophyllum lusitanicum | reverse complement strand
CCCCACCCCTAGTCCCCATCCCAGCCGGGGAATTGACTTGCATCCCCATTCCTGTCTCCGTCGGATTATCACAGTGGGAAATCGGAGATTTTTATTCGTCTACAAAATCGATTTTTATAAATAGATATACATGGTAATTTTCATATAAAACTAAAATTATAAATGTAACTTAACCCTTACAACTGGTTCACATCAAAATGTAATCAATCAAGTATGTAATAGTTTCGTAAGATAAATAATATTCTTGATAAAAGACATAATATATTTACTAAACCGTTTTATAATACACATAACATTATCGATCAAATAGATGATTTTCTAACATATATATGCACGAAAGACGCTTATAATACTTTTATAGTTGATTCTATAAAAATATATTAGTCATTTCATCATATTAGTTTTTCCATTCTCTTTGTTTAATAAATCATATAAGACGATCATGTATGTTCAAACAAAAAACAATCTTATTGACGTGCATATAATGTAAGAAAGTTAAGTTGCATCCAAATGTATATTTATATGAGAAGTTTGACTTCAAAAATTTATACATAGATATATATATATATATATATATATGTGTGTGTGTGTGTGTGTGTGTGTGTGTGTGTGTGGGTTCGGGGTGAGGTTCAGGTTCAGGGAACCGAGGGGTATCCCCATCCCCATTTCTAAGTTCAGGGAATCCCCGTTCTCATCTCTATCTCGGGTCAACTCGGGGATTCCCCAGTCAAATCGGGGTCGGAGATCGGGTTCCCATCGGATGCGGGATTTTTTGCCATCCCTACTCATAACCTATTTAAATCACTAGACAGTCAAATGACATAAATGTCCATTTAAATAGGTGTTGCTAGCTACATGGATCCTTCACCCATGATTTATACACCAATACCCAATTTCGTAAAAGCGAGGTATGAAAGAATAAAGTCTAGACAGTCTTATCTTTACGATCAGGAAGTAAGACTGTTTCCCGAAAGACTTCATACTAGACTCGATCCTTTTATGCATTCTATTAATCACTAAAAATGTGGAGTGATTGGGTGTGTGTTGGACTTGGCATTTGGAAAGATGTTGATAAGACCGGGTGGGTTTTTCTTGGAGGATATGAGCAAGTATTCTGGTGTAACTAAAGACAAACATGGGTCGATTAGTAGGGTTTATGTGGCGTGCCAAGGACACCAAGTTATATATGAAGAATTCCAGAGATTTTTAGTAAATGACAGTCACCCTAATGAAGTCAAATTTTTTTCGGAAGCTGGTCATAAGATAATGCTGTCCAAATCTAAGGATATAGCTCGTTATTTGCAAGATATAGCTACTAGATACCGCGAGTATAATCATGTGTTTACTGTTATATTACACTAACTTAACACCCGTTTTATAAATACTAATAACGATTAAACTAAATTGTAAATGTTTATAGCGTTAAAGAGTAGTTAACATATAAAGTAGAACAATTGAAAAATATACATAGGGATATAAGATATGTTAAAAGAGTTGTAAATTTATTAGAAATCAGAAATGCATACATAATAGTATAATATTATCACCGAATTTTTTATAAACCTCTTTATAATCACATACGATTTTTTTTAATTTAATCCAATTTGTATATTTAATTATTTAATTATATATTTAAAAAAATGATTATGATGTCATCATCCTATTTCTAGAATTTTTTCCACCAATCATCTCCTTTATTTTCTCAAATAACTTACGAATGAGTTGTTTTCTCAAATGTCATTTTTTAGATGATTTAGTTTGTTAACTCTTAAACATCTTAACAAAAACATTTATGTAAGTCATCTAGTGTATACATCTACCTATTTTCATGATTATTTATATAAACACGTATACAAATTTGATTAAATTAAAACAAAATTCAAATTTGGTTATACGGTTTATGCCTCTATTTTATTTTGGGAACCAATTTAATGAATAGACTTATATGTTGTGGTTCCTCGAGTAAAAAGTAAGAACGGTTTAAAAGTTTTAATTTGCGATGAAGAAAACAACCCTCATTCGTAAGCCATTTGAGGAAATAAAAGGGAAGATGATGAAAAGAATTCTACAAATAAAATGATGACATCATAACCTCTTTTCATTTAGAATATATTAAAGATTAAAGATTGAATTATTAGGTTAATTGCATACTATGTCATTTTTATCTATTTTTGGTGTTCTAATAAGACAATTGTCTGTTTTTATTATTTTACATGGCATCAGAAACAGTTATTTTTTACTCTCATTTTCCAGTATTGTTGTTGTCTTTCCTATGTCATAGTCGTCCTTGTCTTGAGACTCTGTTTTCCTTTATTTCTCATTTATTTAGTTTATAAGGCATTGCTACTACGGCTAATGTTGCTTCATGCTTGTCCCCGTCGCCGCATGTCGAGAGATTTTCACTTGCCATCAATAACCGTCACGCCATTCATACGCCGTCATTGTAGCTGTTGGACCTTAGTCACCTTCCTAGCATGAAGTTTTTCCTTTGTTTATTTTGTTGAGAGATTTTCACTTGCCATCAATAACCGTCACGCCATTCATACGCCGTCATTGTAGCGGCTGATCCTTTGTCACCTTCTTAGCATGAAGTTTTTTCTTTCTTTATTTTGTTGCTCATCTATGTGGCGTTAGAATTTCTTGTGGCATTCCACCACTTACAATCTGTGTTTTATCATTTTTTACAAACTTTTTAGAAAATTTGATTTTCGACTGATTGGTGACGGTCATAGAATAATTATATATTTCTTGATTTACGTCGCAAGTGCATCACAAACTTCCATGGATTTGTTACAAACGAGTTAATTCTCTCCGCGTGTTGCAGCTTAGTTTTAGGATAAACAAAATATAATTACTATTATACAAACACAAATATTTAAAAATAAAATCTAAAATAATTTAACTTTAAATTTGTAATGTGCTATTTAGTTCAAATTCAAATTTATTTAGGTTTTATTTTTCATATTACTCTACCGTAACCATTTTATATTATTAATCTTAACAATCAAATAAAGGTTTTCATGATGAAAAAAACTCTCATATAATGGATAAATATCGTAGTATGATAATATTTATATTGAAATGCAGATAAATAAATATATATTCTTCCAAACTTATATATTAAAAGTTATAAGAGAGAAAGAAATAATATACAAAATTAAAGGTAATAGAATAATATAAAATATGTACAAACAAAAGTTCCACCCTCCACAAACAAAAAGAAAAGCAAAAGTTGTGTGGCAACTTGTTTCTAGGAAAAAAACACAAAAAGAAGCAATGGCAGCAAATAGGTTCGAAATCTTGACCGAGTTGTATTATTCATCAATGCCTTAATCACTTCGCCAAACTTGCCTATAAGAAAATTAGTATATGCAGAAATAATAAATTTATCGTTTATTGTTCCTCTAAAATGTTAATATTTATACGAGTAATATATTAGCTTGATTTCTATCCCAAATTTGAGAAGGAAAAGAAACCTTGACTAAAGGCATCTCCAATAGAAAAAACTTTAGACCTAAATTTACCATGATTAAATTGCTCTATCTTTAACAATTCGTAGAAACAAGTTGAAATATTCTTTTACTACAATTAAACTTTTACCTCCTTCATCTACCATATAATATTAGCCTGTCTTTTTTACATTGTATATACAGGTGTACAAAGCCAGTTTTTTAACCGATCCGGTTTTTCCACGTTCGGTAAAACCGGTTTTTTAAAAACCGGACTCGGATTTTAACCGATTTGGAGGGGTTAATTTGACATCCGGTCTAACCAGTTCGGAAATATCCGGTTGTGCAAGACACTACTCCCACATGCGACTGTCTCTACCCCCTGTTTTTTTAACTACATAGGATTAAATATAAACTATAAAAAACAAATATACGAAAGAAAATTCAGATTTCAATAAGTTAAACTAGTTCAAGATTACAAAGTTCAAATTACAATAACCGAAAACAAAGTTCAAAAACAAATTACGCCACTAATTCGGGTTCACCATCTTCTTCATCGTCTTCTTTGTTTCGAAGTGATATTCCAAGTTCGACCTCTTCATTGTGTACATTTGCTTCCAAATCGGCGTCAATTGCATCTTCTTGCGTAGTGATATGTTGCTTCTAAGCCCCTCCGTCCAAATAATCCTTCAAACAATTGCATACTTCCACCGACTCCGGACTTAATCTTGATATCCGTTACAATATAACCCTGCCACTAACAGAAAAAACTGATTCCGAAACTATCGTAGAAGCTTGGGTGGTTAGTAAATCACGGGCCATGACGGTTAGAACTGGAAATTGTGATTCCTTTTCTTTCCACGAAGCCAAAATATCGGACTTTTCAAACTCTTCAAAGATCATTTTTTATAGAAAATCGCTTGACATATAATTTCCTAACTCGCTACTTGGGGTGATAGTACGTGCTCATTTAGGATTGGGAATTTACTAGTGCGTTTAAAAGTGACAAATTTATGTCACTTGCACCTCTACTGGATGATTCCACATGCGTTCTAATTTGATCATGTATTACATTAATAAACCCGTATTTAGTTAAATAAATATAAAACATGACTCGAAAACATTTATTAAAATTATTTACTTGGTTTTGGACAAAATTGGGGTCATCTTCGGTTAGATTAAAAGCGAATGCAATTTGTTCAATTAAGTTTCAACCCCGCCAACATTTAACATTGGGTTTAAAGCTGCGACACAAGTAAAAACAGAAGGAATCTCTTTAAAATATTTTAAAAGTTTTTCTTTCATTGCCTTGCCAACTTATTGAAAAACTTCACTTTCAAATTGAAAGTCATTTAGTTTGGTACCCAAAAAATATATTTGATTATGAACCAACGAGCTAGTAGGATAATATACACTTGAAAAAAATGTTGTTGCATTTTTAAAACCCCAAGCAAATCGGTTATTTTGGCTATAGTTTCCCAATCCGAACCCGATTACGTGCTTGGGACATAACCCCTCTCGTATAGGCGATTGTGAAATGCTAGCAATGTTTCTTTTTGCCTTAAGGCGGAATGCATCATCATCCAAGTATGAGTTCCAACGAGTTGGACAATCCAAATTAAGACCCAAATATTTTTTATTAACCGACTTACAATATTGTTTATAATAATTTATTCTCTTGTTGTTGTTACAAAGAACAGATTTTATCATTGCTTTAAATTATAATCTAATCGGCTCAATAACCTCCAAACCGGCTTAGTTAAATTAATTATGCGTGCAATGCAACGGGTATTAAAAAACTTACCGTCAAAAATCGGTGAAAGTAATAATTACAATCTTGGAAGCACGTTTGTATTATTCAATGTATTATCAAAGCATATAGAAAAGAAAAATTATTTTTTAATTTATAAAGACAAATTACCCTTTTTAAAAGTACAAATAAATTAGCACCGGTATGCGATTCATCGAATAATTCAAAAGTGATGGTTCTTTTCATCATTTACCAATTTTCTTGAGCTAGCCAATATGCCGTAACGGCTAAAAAAGAATTTCCTGTATTATAACGGTGTTCTTGGAGTCCAAAAATCGTTCTTTCCCTCGCAACACGCCACATTTTTATAGCATCTCTTCTAAGCGTAGTGCGACTTACTTGAATATAATGTGGTTGCATTAGTTCTTGAATTGTTTCTATGAAATCTTCATCATCAAAATGGTCGAACGGCAATGCTTTTCTCATCACTAACTTTGTAAACACTTCTCGTAGTTTTTCGCTGTCGTAAATAAAAACACCACCTTGCGGGGTAATATTCGCTTGACTCGGATTTGATCTTGAGCAAAGTGTCTTGCATGATTTTGTAATATGATTCTTCAACGTCGTGTTTTCTTCTGGTGCAAAAAGCTTTTGACAAAGTTTACAACGCGCTTTTCTCGAGCCATTTGACATCTCACGATCCCAAACATCTTTGTTTCGATTGTATTCGATCACTCTCACGACTTCATGGTTTTCCCTGACAGAAGATTCAACCTTATTGTCATTAGTATTAGTAGTAGTCATGAAGAAAATTTACAAAAAGAAGAATTGAGAGAGTTGGAAGTGATATATATCAACCAAATACATCCCCAAATTATTTATATATATTTATGGTGGTAAAATGATGATTTTTGAGCAAAAGAACAGCTAGAGAATGGTCAACCCCCCCCCCCCCCAAAACAACTATATTAACGGCTAGTTTTTATACCCCCAGACCGGATTTTTCCGGTTTTTTATTCAGTAAAAAGCCGGTCGTCCGATATGATGTCAAACCAGTTCGCCTATCCGGTTACATAATATCTGATCCGGTTTCAAAAAATCCGATTTTTTAAAAACCAGTTTCAAACAGTTTTTACATAAAATCAGTTATTCAGATTTTCTCTGTAGTAACATGCTCTAAACAGGATAACTAAGAATCGGAAATATTTACTTGTTTAGGAGGGTGGGCCCAGAAGAAAGGAACCAAGCATACCAATTTATCAATCCGTTGTGCTGCTTTACTTCTCCTGTTAATTTCATTTGGGCCTAGACCCACACCCGGCTGGAAAAGGCAATAAAGGTAGGCCCAGTGGTGGTCGACGGCTTGTTGGAGTCCGACCCGGACTGGAACCATCCTGATTGACACGCGCATGCTTATATAATCAACTAATATATATTTTTGTTTGTTACTGGCTTGAGTATATTATAGAACTAACCATTGCCTAATTTAATTAATCAGTCTGTTTTAAACAGCATAGCTGAATAAAACTTTGTGGAATTTTTTTTTATTTTTCTAGACACATGATCAAGTTTTATTGTCTAAGAGAGGGTTGGTTCCGAGTTTTATGATGTACAAAACAAAACATTAGAAAAATGTCCTAACTTAATTCTAAATAAACAATATAAATTTCCTTAAAAGGTTTAAAACCTACTCAAGCTAGTCCATATTATAAAGTGGGTGTTAGAATTTGGTGGAGTGATCGAGTAGTGATGACAAATGGTCTCACCAGTCACCACAGATTAGTAGGTTCAATAGTGCGAATGGGAAGCTAACGTGACAGTATGATGAGATGGTGGAGTATCAAGTATGAACATTACGAAGGCTCTAAGAAATAAATTTATAGTTAGATCGAGTACTAACGTAACGTGGTTTTTCAATTATTTCCATGACCGGCCTCCAATTGACATACATACGTACATAAATAAAATCAACTACAAATTATACAATTACCACAAAGATCGAAACAGTCATTTCCACATGCAATACTAAAAACGAAAGCACCCCTTGAGCGTTGATCATACATAGCTAGCTAAATATCCAGATCCCGAAGTTGCCTAAGATTCATGGGAGTCACATACTTTGGGTCACCTGCAATCAATTGCTTGGCGATTATCACATTCGCTGCTTCGCTCGGATGGTAAGGATCCCAGAACACATGTTTATCTCTATCTGTACACAGAGTCGACGTCGGACCACAAGGAATAATCCCCGCATATTGACCTCCGTTCCCGCAACATGCTTTGCTTGCTGTTTTAAATCCTACAACATTCAACAATCTCACCATTTTAACATTTCGATATATCTTGAATATATAAATTAGCTCTCATGCAGTTTATTATTTATATATGGATGAACAACATTATTCATAATTATGGATCGATTCTCACCGTATTTGGCATAGTTCGTGATGAGCTCCATGACCAAATCGTACACGTTTGCATGAACGAAAGTCGCTCCGGGGAGATTATCGTTCAGTTGTGCAACCAAATCTTTCAATTTAGAATTGTATCGAAGCGCAAGTTGATTAGGTAACGCCACGCATTCATCCTCTTTCAATTGATTAATTGTCCTCTGATATGGAATACATCCGATCGGCCCAACGTTTCCTATGATGAACTTTCGTGCATCCAATTGATAAAGTCTCTGCGCGCAATCAGTTTCATAATCGTCGTTAATTCATTAGTTTATGCTGGATATATTTTAGTTTCAACTTTTGTGATTCTAATTAAGTTGAAGTGCGAGGCTTACAGTTAGCTGAGATCGGAGGTGACTAAGGAGATCATTGACAAAAGCATCAGGTGTCTCTGAAACCCTAGCTCCGATCGAGAGAACGGGAAGTAAGTAATTGTTTAGGAAGTCGTTAGATCCGATTGTGATTGAGAAGATTGATTTCTTCATGATGTGTTCCCTTGCTTTTGATGCACCAAGGAGTTTATCAATTTGTTTTCTTGTGATGTTGAAGTAATCTATCTGAATGTCCATTGATAATCTGTTCACCTGTAAACGTACACACATTAAGATTAGCATTATCGATAATAACATAAAATTTATTTGTGATTTTAGCAAAGTTTACAACTTACGAAAATTCTCCCGGTGGCGTTCATAATACCTCCACCGCCGGAGGCGTAATTTACACCGTATAATACAGCATCTCCGGTAGTATTCGGGTCCAGAAATGGCATCGCGTAGCGTGGTTGCCCTAGATCCTCCCCTGTAAACAAAACATAACAATCATTTAGTTATTTCGTTCACAAATGATGATGAATTAACGGAATAAAACAGAGTGGCCGGAAATTAGGATCATATATACCGATGATGTCTCCGATGGTTCTACCGTTGGTATACCGACCGGTGGGTTTACCACCCGACGCTTTAAAATCAATCCCGTTAGGTTTGATGTTAGCTTTAGATAACGTGGGCAAAAAGTTATTGTTTCCGGCATCCACCAAAGAATCGCCGAAGATATAAGAAGCTCCCAAAGCTCCACCTCCATCACCACCAGCAGCAGCGGCAGCCACCGTGAAAGCAAGTAAAAGAACTAAAACGGCAGCCATATGGATATGGTTAGGAGCATGGGAATGAGCATCCTTGGAATCCATTAATGGCGGTTGAAGGTGGTAAATATTTAAAGTGGGAATCCAATTGAGATAGGTAGCTAGCTAGGGCAGGAAGTGAAGGGAGAGATGATGGAGAGCTTTATATTTATGGAAATTACTTGAAGTGAAAATATATGGATGTGTGACTGGTAAGACCAAATTGAGGTCGTTGATCCACCACAGGAATCGTCATCAATGTCTTTACCTGTCTTAAGACTAAATGGAATGCAAGGTTTTAATACATGCATTCCGTTGCTACTTGTTCCAGGTAGAGCGGCAATCAGATTTTATCACCAAACTTAATTTCAGCTTCTTTTTTTTTTTTTTTCAATTCACTATTTTTTCATATTATATTTAAATTTAAATTTAGATGGTATGTGGATTAATTTATTTTTCGGTTTACATATTAAACACACTTCCACAACACCTCTTGTTTATTTAGACTACAAATAAACTTTGGTCATTTAATTAATCAAAGACCATCGGGTAATTTTTATTTTTTTCTATTTTCTCATCTTTCTTGTCTCTGTAGTATACAAACAAACTTTGGACATTTAATTAGCCACTCTCTCTTCCATCTTTATAAATTAGATACATGTGCGAAAAAGAATCACACAAAACATGTAAGTATCTTTCGTGGGTGTTTACAGCCGATACGAGAAAGGCCTACCTGCTCACCTATGTGGCTACGCTCACTATATGGGCCTCAGACCATTTGTTAGGGTGATTTTTTTTTTTTTTTGAACTGCAGCAGAATTTTATTAAAAATAAAAAACTAGCAAGGAGCTAGCAAATACAAAGAAGTGAAATAAGACAACAAATTATAAAGGAAATAAAATTGAAGGAGCACAACACCATAATACCCGGTCTAACTTTCTCTTATGATTTTCCTTTGATTGCGGCCAGAAGAAAGGCAATCCTTGAATAAGAACAAATAACCTGGAAATAGACTCCTTGTTTTTGTTAAAAACCACCTCATTCCTTGACTTCCAAATCTGTCAGCAATAGGTGTAAATAATTGCATTAAAAACTTCAAGTTTTGCTCCTCTCAAGTTTACCAACTCTCCCCAAGATAATAAAGCATCAAGCGACCCATTAGGAATCTCCAAATTCCACCCGTTTGCAATTTCTTTTAGTAGGCTTCGGGCAACATAACAATCCACAAACAAGTGTTCCTTCGTTTCTATAGTTAGCGAACATAAAGGGTAGTTTAAGGATTCCAAAATGATACCTCGCTTCTCAAGATTACTGAAAGTCACTAATCTCTTGTGCTGAGTTTTCCACATATGTATATTCACCTTACTCAGGAGAATCTTAATCCATTTAGTAATAAAACCGTGATTGTTGTATAGTTTTTTCTCATCCGGTATCTTACGAATTGATAAGAATCAAGAGTCCATTTCCATCTTCTATTTACCTGTTGATTATCAACCACAACCTCAAGTCTAAAGAGTTCAAATAAATCTAGAGTATTTGTAAGTCTTCCTAATTTTCTATATGCATATATCTGTGTAAAATTCATTATTTATTTCATGTGCAATTAATATATATTACGATTTATCTTTCTGCATGTTTTGCTATTTAATTACTAGCTGTCTAGATATTGTTTTTTTAATTGAAATATTTGACAGGATACTTTTCGGTAATCACATTAATTACTGGGAAAATCCCTGCGGAAGGTGACTTAAGCAACCTAATTAAAGACCTTAAATCTCTGTAACGTACAACCGACTGGCCGGAAGGTGTCACTATTCCAGATACATTTGACAATTAATTTCTCGTACGACAATTCTCGTACGTAATTAGACCCTCCGCATCGGTCGAGTTACCCAATGTTGGGTTGGCTCGGGTTGGCCGGGAACACCATCGTCCCAAGTGGGGTTCCGTTGGGTTCGGCACCCGTCTAGCCGTGGAACCCGATGGGTGTTATTTTATTTTATTCTTTTTTTCTTTTTACCGTTGGTAACGGTCAAATGATATATATATATATATATATTTTTTTTCCTTTCCTATAAATACCATTCACATCTACACATATTTCACACATCTTCTCATTCTTCAATCTTCTCATTTCTACTATATTTTATACACTATTTCTCATTCTTCAAATATTCATTCTTTATAAAAAAAATGGACAAAGGAAAACAAAAGCAAGGTTTCAAAACCCCACGGCGGGTATCAAAATCGC
>JAUEJL010135894.1:0-11023 GCA_032274825.1 Drosophyllum lusitanicum | reverse complement strand
TAGGCATTTTCAGATTAGTCGGTGACTTGCAATTGTATATTGTTTTCGTTTTTTAGTGAGATGATTTCTTTAACCCTTTAGGTAGAGTAAAAAATAGAGTTTTGGTAGATGGTAATAAATTTTTTTAAAATCACTGTACCACATACGAGATCAAATTTTATCATTTGAGCGAGACTCAAGAGTTTTAGTAATTAATTTATATTTGATCTTTACTTTTTAAATTCAGTTTATTGTTTCTTGTTTTGGTAAACGATTCGTATTTGAATAGTTGATTTATTGCAGAGTTGCAGAATAGGAAACAAATAGTGAGAGTCCTTCACTCATTCCAAAATCAAGGCTTCAAAGTTCAATTGTTCACAGTCTAATAAAACAACTATAAAGTTTCTTTTAACTTCGATTTCTGTTGTTGATTATTGATTATTAATTAATTAATTAATTTGTTATAGTTGTTTAAGATCACTTACTTAATTCAGTCACTTGTTAATTGGTTACTTTAAATCATTTACTTGAAATTTAATAACTTGATATTAACTATCGAATTTGTTGGTGTCACTTATTTGAAATCTTGAAACACTTGAAAATTAACCACATATTATTGATAAGGAGTTAATTAGTTAGTTATTTACTTTATTAGATAAACAGGTTACTTGAATCACTTATTATCAAGTTAATTAGTTTGTTTACTTGAATAGCTGAATCACTTTATAATTAATTAATAAATCAAGTTTTTCAAAATGCATTTATCGTGTAGTCAAAAAAGAAATAAAAGAAAAGAATTTGAAAACCTAAAACGATCTCAAAGAGAGTGAATAAATAGATTTATAAAGAATATGAAAACCTAAACAATTTAAGTTTCTTATTCAACCTTTTTATATATTTTAGTATTTTTGTGAATTTAAGTATTTTAAGGGGCCCATTTTTTAGTTTTACCCTGGGCCCCAAATTTTTTTGAGACGGCCCTGAAGATTGGTGATCCCCACAGCAAGTTGCTTGGTCGAATGAAGCCCTTATCCATAAGATTTTGAAGTTAACTCATCATTTCTTTCATCTCTGGTGGGGTTAATTGATATGGTGCCTTGGCTACCGGTGCTACTCCCGGTGTTAAGTCGATCATGAACTCAATCTGTCTATTGGGATGAATCCCATGTAATTCGTCACGAAACACTTTAGGAAATTCCTTGACTACTAGTACATCGTTCACACATAATTTCTGTTCCTCTTTCTTGATGTCGATCAAATGAGCCAGAAACGCAGCACCCCCTCGCTGTAGATATTTTTTTGGCTTTGGTGATGGTGCAGAAAGACGATTCTCATTTATGTCATTCCCCAGTAATAGTAATTTCTCCCCCACTTGAGGTTTGAACCCAGATTAAACTTTGCCCACATACAATGTTTCCTAATGGTGAACAAAATAGTCCATTCCCACTACCACACCAAACTCTCGTATAGCAACTGGAATAAGGTCAATCAAAAACCTCATGTTCATCAACATTATCCTTACTCCCCGGTAAACCTTGGATACATATAGAGTCTTATCATCGGCTATTTCTATCTCTAGTGAAATTTCTTAGAACTCGGGCATACCACTAGAGTTCTCAAACAATGCATAAGCCACAAATGACCTACTAGCTCCTGGGTTAAATAATACAAGTGTAGGTACAAAGTTAACAAGGAAAGTACATGCAACCACATCTGGTACAATCTTAGCTTCCTCAAGTGTGAATTGGAAGGCTAGGCCCCTCCCCTTGGAGTCTTCTTATTTCCCCTCGTTTCCATCAATGATCCTGAGCATGGCTGGTGAAGGTGCTATAACGCCTCCTGGAGCAATATTAGGTCAACTGGTTCTCTCATGACCCAGATGGTAACATTCGGTGCATAACCTCTTAGTCGATCCACATTTTTGACTGGTATGGCATCACTTGCCACACTTAAACAAGTTGGGGTCCATACCCCACATGCCCCCATATGCTTTTTGCCAGACTTCTAACACATTGGCAACTCTCTCTTTCCACTTTGTTTGAATCCCTTGAACTTTCCCTTCTCCAACATTGTTTCCACTTGCTTGGCTTTTTTCTTTCCCCGTCTCTCCAAATCCAATGTTTGGTACTTGGTTGAATCCACAAACTCCCTGGTTTTAGTTTTCAGAACCCTCGTACACAAAAACATTTTCATCTTTTCATTTGCCATATAGTCGGGGAAAAATCGGGATTTATCCAAGAACATTGCATTGAACTCGTTGACGGTCTTAAAGAAAATCTTTGGTGATTCTTTCCACTTCGACATGTGGGGTAAACCTCTCTATAAAAAGTTCTTTGAATGCTTCCCAAGTAGTATCAAGCAATGATTCACCCTTCTGTTGAACTAAGAGTACCCACCAGTCTTTGGCCACCCCATGTAGGAGGTTCACAGTAAACAGGACCTTATGGTCTGTAGGGTAGAAACCGGTGCGGAAGGCACTTTCAACCTTGGTGACCCACATGGTACTGGCCACTGGATCTGGTTTTTCTTTCAACACCAGCGGGTTGCAAGCAGAAAAAGCACGGTAGTTGCATCCCTCAATTGCCTCTTGGTTATTACCCTTATGTTCGGGATGACAGTTAGCTTTCATCTCTGGTGGTACTAATCGATCTGGTGCCTTGACCACGGTGCTGCTCGTAGTGTTAAGTCGATCATGAACTCAATCTGTCTGTCAGGATGAATCCTTGGTAATTCGTAAGAAAACACTTCAGTAAATTCCTTGACTACTAGTATCTCATTCACATGAGCCAAAAACGCAGTTCCCCCTCACTGTAGATATTTTCTTACTTTGGTCACGGTGCAGAAAGCCGATTCTCATTTCCATTATTCCCTAATAATAGTAAGTTCTCCCCCATTTGGGTTTATAACCCGGATTAACCTTTGGCCACATATAATCGTTGCTTGATGACGACCCAACCAGTCCATTCCCACGACCACATGATACTCTCGTATAACAATTGGAATAAGTTCAATCGAAAATGTCACATTCATCAACGTTATCCCTACACCCTGGTAAACCTTGGATACATACAAAGTCTTATCATGAGCAATTTCTACCTTGAATGAAGTTTCTAAGAACTCAGGCTTACCACTCAAGTTCTCACAAAATACATAGGGTATAAATGACCTACTAGCTCCCGAGTTAAATAATACAAGTGTAGGTACAAAGTTAACAAGAAAGGTACCAGCAACTACATCTAGTACAACCTTGGCTTCCTTAGAAGTGAGTTAGAAGGCTCGGCCCCTCCCCCTTAGAGTCTCCTTCTTTTCACCTTGTTTCCATAGTGATCCTGAGCATGGCTAGTGTAGGAGCTCTAATGCCACCTGTAGTAAAACAGGTTAGGGCCTATACCCTACATGCCCCCATTTGCTTCTTGGTACACCTATGACACATCGGCAACTCTCTCTTTCCACTTTCTTTGAATCTTGTGAACTTGCCTTTCTTCGACTTGGTTTCTAGTTGCTCGACTTTTCTCTTTCCCTGTCTCTCCAAAGCTTGTTTTTCCTTTTTCTAGTTCTAGTTCCCGGGCTATTGTAGCCCCCATAATCTAATCCAATGTTTGGTACTTGGTTGAATCGACAAACTCCCTGATTTCAGTTTTCAAGACCCTCATATACCGAAACATTTTCATCTCTTCATTTTCCACATACTTGGGCCAAAACCACGATTTCTTTTAGAACATCGCATTCGCTGGTGGTAGTCTAGTGAACTGATGTTCTCGGCCGCTGATGGGGGTTTACTTCAGTAGTGAAGCTAGTCATGTCCCCATCCCGAGGGGTGTTAGCATTTCCCCAAATCAACAAGTTTGGGTTCCTCCTTGTAGTAACCATTCTGAAGAATCGATAATGCACTTTAGGTCAGGTAGGCATTATCATTCATTTACTTTTGAATAATTAACATCACCTTGCATACTTGCGTTGACTAGGAATAGCCTAAAACAGCCTAAGGCAGCCGTAGCTATGGTATGCTACATCGCATAAGTAAACCCTCACCAAATTCATGAAACCCTTTATGATTCTGACAAGTTCTAATGTATACCATGTGTTTGTAATAATACAGGCCTTAATATTATTACTAAAATACTATCTATACTAGATCTTAGTATCACTACTTAGTTTCTCGTTCCACCAACGTAGGTCATGCATCACCTAATGGTCTAAGCACTTAAGTGTTCTAAGTTAACACATTAACAATTTAAACACATACGAATGAAGAACTATGCATAATCCCTAAGTCATATTGATAGTCGAATGCTTGAGTTTACACTACCACAACAATCAAACAAGAACATGTTGTAAGTCCAATTCAAGTATTCTAAACCTATATGGTTAGCATCATGCATAGCATAAGAGCAGTCATAGAAGCAAAAGATATATATAACATCAATAACACATCACATAAGTTAAAAAGGCAATCATATCATCAACATCAACACCTCACCGAGACCTCGAGCTCCATCTCACAGTGTGTTGAAAATATTTTTAAAATCACAAGTCAGGTGTGGGGACTATGGCCTAACCCTAAAGCAACAATCAAACAAGAACATGCTTTGTGATTTGACTCACAATCCCTCACCTAACTAGTTTGAATATTCATTTTAAAGCAAGGTTTAAGTCCAAACACACCACTTGTGCATCTGAATCTCTTAAACCAAAGCTCTAATACCAAGTTGTAACGTCTTAATTTTTTTACCATTCAAATATACTTTAAAATTAGCTTCCAATCATAATCACCTGTCGTACACATGGGACTTACGGCATAAATAAAAATGGTAAATATTGTTTAATAAAGATCAGAGTTCTAAAAGTTTGCGGAAATGATAACTATCACGATGGCGCCTTCCCTTTGTCCACACAAGACGGTCCTCACAATATTCAACAAACAAGAGTAAGCATAAAACTTAGTGAGCTAACATAGTACTTGCAGTTTATACCAGATAGCACACATTCAGGTAGGAATACACATCATCATCATCATTAAATAATGCCACATAGGCGGATAAGTGCCCAGGTGCACAAGGTTTGCTAAAGCTGCAATAATAAGCGCCCAACTTCACATTGATATCTCATCGGCATTTCACAGTACAATATCACACATGAATAGTCATCGTAGTATTATGAGTAAGTTAGTGAAAGCTCACTAGTAATCATAACAATAATAGTAACTTGGAAGTTAAATGTGTCTACAGACAAGAACATTCAAGCATAGTTACGCTAAAATTAAATAATGGGTATGGTTAGACTATACACACGGCATAGGAAAACCAGTTCCCAAACCTTAACTTAAACCTTTAACTTGCAATTACCAACAATTATGATTTGCGACTTGAGTCCAGTCTAAGTTTTACTATTATAAGAACATTTATGGTTCCAAAAGTACAATCAACTCCCAAAAAAACAAAATCTTTCAAAACTTAACTATTTCAATTCATTTTTGTTGCAATAGGTTCCTAGCATTATTTTAACGAACCCCTATCGATTAATTCCATTTTCATCAAGTGTAATGCACTCTAGGATCGTTTTGTTTTTGGTTTCGTGTACATACTCGAACATAGACAAACAAACCCTAAAATCCTATAAATTTTTAACCAATTGGTGAAAACTCAACACCTAAATTATTGTAAGGTTGTAAGGAATCACACCTGTTTGATTTCCATGTGATTCCAACCAATTTGGTGAAAGAGCGATGATGTTTCTTCTCGGTTCTCTTCTTGGCTCAACACATTCCCTACACACACTCACTATGAATATTCAGTTGTAGCTAAAGTATAAGTTTATGGGGTTATGTGTGCTAATTTGATATTTATACCCTTCCAAGCTAATCCCAATGTCCAAACATCCCTTATGCCAAACATAAATTCTAATAATACCAATAATGAGTAATTAAGAAAACCCCTTTTTTATTAATGCAATACAATAAAATACAACTCGGGAACGGATATTATAGATTTGGTACTTGTATGGGATGACATAACCATGTGGACTTAGGGGCAAGGATGCCTTGCTTGAGACCATTCCTTCTCTATGATATCAATGGCTATGATGTGTCATGTGGACACATGTAGGCCGGTATCACTTACGAAACATGGGCCTATTGGGTTACACAACAAGGATTGATCCCGACAGCACATTAAATTGGTGGAAACGACCAAAAATAGTTTGATCAGGACTGTCATGGACAAGTCACGGCTGTAATGCCATTGTGATGGCGTCAGGGGTTTGTCACTGGCTGTGACGGGGCGGTAAAGCTTTTAATTATTAGGCCTCCCACTTCCACCAATGCATGTCTTTGTTTACCATTACCTGTTAGGCGACCAAAGGTGCCTTTAGGGATTCTTAAGGGTTAATATAAGGCATGCATATCTCTCTCACTTTCTTTCTTGACCAATTCATCACTTACTTACATAATACACTAACTGAGGATCTTGAGCGTGCTTTATGAGTTAAACCTTGGGGCAATGAGGGTGATATTGTTGTTGTTCCAAAAGAGGTTTCAAGACTTTGAAGATCTCATTTTTCCCTGCTATTATTTGAGGGTTGGTGTTTCTAAGATATACTATTTTAAGATGATTAAAAGCTTATTACACACCGTTTTAAAATGGAATAAACCTATAAATACGACACACACGGGTAGTGAACCCATGTATGTAGTATAGGCTACTGTAAAACCGGATATCAAACTCAAGAAACGAAAGCTACCACTACTCAATTATTACCATTGTTTAATTAACAATCAATCAGAGAATCAGTTACAACTAAAGATAATATAGAAAATAGAGCTACCCATACAAATAATTCAAAGCACAAGCTGATGAAAATCCAATACAAGAGGGGATTCACTTGGAACTCGAATCCTCCAAACTAGTCATGGAAGAGTTGTAGATGTTATTAAAACCAGATTATGATGATTCCAAATAAATGAAGGAAAACAAGCTCCCATCAAGAATACTCAGTCAACCAACTATGCATACAAATATAAACTTGGCTCATGTCAAGATTATCTACTAATACAAACTTTTTGAAAGCTAATGCGATGAAACACATACCAACCACCTCAATTTGTTCTTTTAAGCAGAGGGGTAATAAAATATATCTTTCCTCTATCCATATTTATCCAAATAACAAGTTTATAAAATTCTTTATTTCAATTCCTTGAAAGTTTCATTCTTTACTACTAAATGACTCGTCAAAACATACCAATCTTTTCAAATGAAGGATCAAAGTGTTATTTTGGATAAACCTAAAAGACCAATCGTGTAATTTACTTTAATAATAATAATAATAATAATAATAATAATAATAATAGAAAAACCAAACAAAATAATAAAGTGTGTGTGTCATAGGTAAGATAATAATTGTGCCCTTATACATAAAATACATAAAGTGTTACCACCGTCAATCGATAAGTCATAGACGTTCTTGAAAGTCCTTGAAGTTCATAAAGTCAACCCAAATCGAGAACCTACAAAAGGGAAAAAAGGGGTGGGCCCTACAACTCTTAAATGGCTTTGTATAATTTTTTTGTAATATAGTTAAGATGATGTGCAAAGTTTTTGAAGATGTTTTGCATTGTGAATGCTTTAACAACTGCCATCATTTAAATTACTTCTTATAGATAAAACTATGCACATACTAAGCTGCTATTTGGTATAAACTTATGTGTCCTTTGTTTTTTATGAGGTTTTATGTATTAATTTAAATATCATGTTGAACAATAAATGATGGTCTTAACATCCTAATCTTATTCATATTTCTTTTACAAGAGGATAATTGTTTGAAATATGTAATTTGACATATTCTATATTCATCAAAGGTCTAATACAATCAATATCATCAAATTTTTAATTGAACAAAAGTTAGAAAACAAACATCATAAGTGTTGGTCTTTAAGGTAATCAACAAAGTGATACAGTGTAATACCCATTTCCTATTTCTATAACTTAGAAATTTAAATTCCAACTAATAATGAAGATGTGATTCTTTTACTTATTATTATTGGGTTTAAAAATTAATTCATTTGAAGGAGGGGTGTTTGAACAATGGAGTGTATATGAGAAGGTTATAAATACCCCCAATTAAGGAACAATACCCTAGGGAGACTACTATAGCCGTCGTAAGGATTCTAGTGTGTGCAAGGGAGTGTGGTGTGTGTGTGCTGTCAGGACCGAGAAGCAGCTATTTTCCATTGTTCTTCTTCGAATCGATCAAGAATCAATTGAATGTGAGATGGGTTTTTTAGGGTTTTAGGTACTGTCAAACCAAAAACAGAAACGAGATGTGTTTAGGGTCTTGATCAATGAATATGAGGTGCAAATGGAATTAATAGAGTGGGGTCTGATTTATTGGTATTTAGATTGTTTTGAAATCGAAATCACATGAATTGATTAAGTAAGGAATGAGTTCAAATCTAAACTAGTTGTGTATGATGTGAATTGTAAAAGTTCGTATGAATTGTAAATTATGAATTGATCTTATTTGGAAACTTGATCGAAAACCTTAAGTTGAGATGAATCGTGAATCAGGTGCAATGAATCAAAAATGGAACAGTGGGTTGAGTCCATGAGGGATTCCCCGAATCACATTTCAATAATCGTGAAACACGAATTCAACCTTGAACGGAAACCTCAATCTAATGTGAATCGAAAATCATATATGAGTTGATAACTTGGAACCATGACTGGAATCGTAGATCAATTGTTTGGAAGGAATCATAAATCAGTTGAGTGGATGAATTGAAAACTGTAATTGCAAATCGTGTGTAGTGCTACAATTCTGAATCGTAAATAAACAACCATGTGTCATGAATTGTAAATTAGGAACCGAAAAGAGAAGGTAGGAATTGAATCAAAAAATGGGAATCACATATTATAACTGTGAACTCCAATGAATCATACATAGTGGAAATGTGTATGTCGTATTCCAAATCGCAATTCATATTCGTGAAATGATGAACCAAATAACTAAGTATACAAGTCACGAACTACCATGTGAGGAACCAATCAAAAACCATAGTCTAAGCAATTGAATCAAAAAGTGTGAATAAAACATAGGTTTTTTGATGAAGTCATCTAGTGTTATATGTGTATAGTAACCTATACTTAGTGTTTAATCTAGTGGAACCATGATTGTAGGTTGTGCAGTAGACTTGTCCAACTCTTTGGTAGTGTTAATTTATTGTAATTACACTCTGATCAGGTAAGTTTTCACTAACTTATATCACATGTTGTTATATGTGTTCATGCGTGAATATGTGATGTTACCTGAGCAAATGGCTCAAATGGTAGATGGCCACTCTGCCTGTGTGGCATAATTGATATGATGTGAATAGTATGCTCGGATATGATATCTGATGTAATGTATGAGCATAGTGTGCTCACTAAGCTTTATGCTTAACCCATGTTTGTTGATTACTTTTAGGACCATCTCGAAGAAACAAGGCAAGGTCCCGGCTTGATAGCTAATCTTCCAGGAATAATGTGCTGTCAACTCTGATCTCTATGGAATATTGTGCACACAAATCATACCTCAAAGATCCTATGATGGAGATGATGATTGAGAAGCTTAAAACCACTGAAGTCTTGATCAAAATTGCAACAAGAAAGAGGCAGTATATAGCTAGTCAAGTATGTATGTATGTTGCTGTGGAAGTGTTTGCAAGTTTTGACTTGTGAAAGTCAATTATATATATCAAAGTTTGCCATAATTGCATAAATAGTCCATTGACTATTCAAGTTCTATTTTGACAGTTTTGGCCCCCTAGTTTTATAACTACGTCTTATCACATATAATCACTTATAACACTAATAGTCCTAGATTGAGTACGCAACAACAAATGTTTGTAGAAGGGGGGTTTGAATATAAACTCTAGCTTTTTAAAATTAAAGACACGCGATTATACTTTAATATAATTGTTATTGATAATGAATCAAGAATTACATGTACTAGAAGCGAAAATTCTAAGTACAATAAAAGATGGCAACAATTTGTCTAACACATAGACAAGTTATTTCCAAAACAACTATGTTGGTCCCAGTTTTAACACTTAACAATGATATTGGAGCAAATCCATAATGATGATGTATGATCTTAGTATAAATTGATGAGAGGGAACTAAGAATACACACACACGTTTTTAGAATAATGAAATGCACAATTGAATTAGGGTATGTAGACAAGTATATATACCCATAAGGGATTAACAAAACATACCCTCTACAATGACTAATGTCAATAGCAATATTGAACTAAAGTAAACAAATAAAATGAACACAACTTTTGGTCTAACAAAGGAACACTTTTTGTATGTTGTAATGTTTTGTTTATGGTCGGTTGTTGTTAGGTAAAGCCAAACAAGATGTTTCAGAATTACGAGTTGTAAATATGTGATGTTAACAATTGAATTAAATATCCGCTGCATAATCTGATGGTTTATCACTTTGAAAAGAGACCAACGCATATTAGAAACTTGAATTTTTACTAAATTTACTGTTTTCCCAAGCGGTGTTACAACTAGGTATCAGAGCCTAAGTTTGAGGGAATTGGATACTTGAAAGAGTATTCAGTCTCAAACTCGGGTCCGACCATAATCAAGTGTTCCTTATGGGGTTGAGTGTGAGTGTTGCATCATTTTTACTTCTTGTAAGCAAGCTTGTCAAGTTGATAATTAAGTATAGTGGTGTATTGAATGCTTTTCTCTATTATGTATTGATGAGATTTTGTCACGTCACGGTCTTCCTTGTTCTATTGTTTCCGATCGTGACTCCCGATTTGTTTCTAATTTCTAGCAAAGCTTACAACGTGAGCTTGGCACTCGTATTCATCTGAGCACTGCTTATTACCCGCAAACGGATGGCCAATCTGAACAAACGATTCAGACATTGGAGGATATGCTTCATGCGTGTGTACTCGAGTTTGGTGGATCGTGGGATTCTCATCTCCCATTGATTGAATTCTCTTATAATAATTCTTATCATTCCCGCATTGGAATTACACATTACAAGATGCT
>JAUEJL010135883.1:0-11023 GCA_032274825.1 Drosophyllum lusitanicum | reverse complement strand
TACTATCAAATTAATATGAATTGCTGGATAGTTGGGAGAAATAAGAATGATAAGCAGTACTATCTAATGAAGTTTAAACAAGTTGGTCATAATCTTTTGGGGCTCAGGTAGTTCATGTTGTTTATTCGTATTATTGGCAATGATTCATCAATGGGTTATGTGATCTGATTGTGGTTTCAAGTACTGGCGTACTGCAATATTCTAATAACTTATGAACAGGAAATAAATGGTAAGTCACAGTTAAAATAATCGATTTAACTCTATATAATATTTGAAAAATGTGTTTATTATGACACCCCTCTTGAGTCAAACTAAAAGGGTCATCTGGTAATACCCACCTCGACAAAAAAATGATAATAAGAATGTGAATCTAAATGAAAATAAAGTTATACAATGGGAACATAAACAAACGATAGGTTTACAAGGATAGAGTTTCGGTGTTAGCGCTAATCATAAGTTATGTACTTTATAGACGGAGGTTAAAGGGAATTGACTTTGGGTTGTTATTAGAGCTTGGACTTCGTGGTTCGTGGAGATAAGGTACGGATTCTAGTTCCCTTTACAATTATTATCTCGTCGTACGGATTCTTAGCTTCTCTTATAATAGTCGTTTGTTCGGAAAATATGAATATCGGTTTTGAATTCCTATTATTCTTTCAGCCATGATCCTTATTATTTGATATTTGAAATCATGTTTCTTTTGATGTGCTTCTATTGTTGGATTTATGAAAATGTTAGTATATGTTAAGCGAGTTGGAAAGGTTCCATTTTCTTTTAATAAATATGTTCCACATGATGCTTCTTAAAATTATTTTGACTATTAATTCAACTATAAATGTATTCAAAACTTGTGGAACACAAAACTATATTTTGAATTATATGTTATTTGGATATTTTATGGTTTTGATGCATCAAGCTATTTAACCACCTATGGGGGTACCATAGGCACATCATTGGGGGCACCGGTGGTGTGACACCTTCTGTGGCGGTGTGATCAGTCCACAGTGTCTCCTAGGGGTTTGGCTCCGAGAGCTATTTTGGTGAGGAGGCGTATGGGTTAACCCTAGACTTGTAGGTTATGTTATGGTGGATGGTAGTGTAGTGCCCGACACCCATCTCACATTTGTAGGGTACATTTGGATGTGCAAGTCTAGTTTACAAATGTCTGGCATTTGTCATATCTGTCTGATGACGGTGTGCAAGTGTATGCATTTCTGGTAGGAGCTCGATGTGATATGATATGATATGTGATTTGATATGAATTGTGATTTGATATGTATGAATATGATATGTTTGCCTTTAGTACCAAAAGCCTTTTATGAAATGAATTTTGATTCTGAAAGTATTTTAATCTGGAAACTTTGATTATGATACCTTTGTGTTCGTTTCGATTATTATTGTTATTATTATGTATGTTATATATCCGGGCACTGATTAATTGGCTCAGCCGTAGTTTTCTTTTCTTCCTCTGCGGCAGGTGTTCAAGGGTGCTTTAAGGGAAAGGGACCGAGTGCTAGCCTAGCAGAAGCTTGTTAAGGTAGTACTTGTGGATTAGTTTTGAGAGGTATTTGTCTTAGTTTGCTCTGTTTATGTATCGTATGAGTAGCATCCGTTTCATGCTGAGACGGGGTGTTACAACAGCAATCATCCTTACTATTTGTATTTCGTTGCACTGATAGTCCTTTGTCACCTAAAAAGACCATAATACCCTTTTTTATTAATTTATACTTTTCTTTTACATTTTATTCCTTACTTAAGAATTAGATATTATTAAAAATAAAAAATAAAACAACACCCAGCCCCCCTCCCCGTCGATCCCCTTCGCCACCAAACTTTGGCACCACCACCGTCACACACTACATCACTGTATGAAGAACCAATTTAGCCCCTGTCAAGAACAAGAACAAACCCTAATCTCATGTTCATCTCAAAATCACCTGAACAAACCCTAATTAAGAACAAGAAATCAATTTCTACACAGATTTGAAGATCACCTAAACAAACCCCAATCAAGAACAAGAAATCGATTTCTACACAGATCAAAAAATCATATGAAAAAACCTTAATCAAGAACAAGAAATCGATTTCTATACAAATTTGAAAATCACCTTAAACGACAGAGGCGGTGATAATGCCATGGACGACGGTGGTGATGATTATGTGATGTCCAGGGGCGGCTTAGAGTGGATGGCAGCGGTAGGTTAAGAGAGAGGATCAAGAAAGAGATTAAGGAGAGAGAGGGGGAGGTGGTTGGCGGCAGTGGCGGGTCTTCTCTGGCAAGGGAGAGAGTAGCTTACGGCGGTGGTCGTTCTTCAAATGGCAGGTAGGGTTGTCTTCTCCGGCGAGGAGGAGGTGAGGGTCGCCTGTCTAGGTTTGAAAAAGCGTGAAGCGCTATGAGGCATTAAGGGTCTGGAAGCCGAGGCGTGATGCGTGATGCGAGCGCATCATGCACCCGAGGCGTCCAGTATCAAGAAAATACTTATAATTTAATTCCACATAACATACTTGACCTTTTAATTTAATCAGGTTTAGAAGGAAACTTCGACTATTGTAGGAGACAATAACTATGATAGGGAGAACTTAAGGTCAACTTTAAGAGTTTAAGTTACGATTAAAAAGCATTTTTCTTTATAATTGGCTTACTCCACATAAAAATTAAACTCAATAGTCCTTTAAAATAGCTAGAATATAAAAGAAAGGCAAAACTACATGATGCGTAAAAAGTGTATGCCTCGCGCATCGCAATGCGTCACACGACATCATGGAAAACGCATCGCATCACATACGGGATGCGTTTGAGGCAATGCCTCGCAACGCTTCGAGCATCAGAACGTCTTAGGCGCGCTTTTTTAAACCAAGTCGCCTGTGACGGGGGCGATATGGTGGTGAGTTAGGAGAGAACCAGAGAGAGATTGTGAGGGAGGGGGATATGTTTAATTTAACAATAATAACAATGATTTATTAATTAAGTAAATAAATAAAAAATGAATAAGGGTATAATAGTCTTTTTTTTAGGAAAAGAAAAGGGCATTTAAGTCTTTTTATTTGGACCATAGACTATCTGTGCAACGAAATACAAATAGTAAGGACTATTGGTGTAATTAATGAAGTTCAGGGACGATTGGTGTAAAAAGTGACAAACCACATGAACGATTGGTGTAATTTACTCTTAGGAAATTTCATATGTAAAATGTTTAATAAAGTAAGAATTTAGTAAGAAGGAAATAAAAATTTTCTAGTATGAGATTCCCTTTATTCCATAAATTGTTAAAAAGAAAACTTTGTTGTATAAATAAATTGTTCTCCTATATTACATTAAACTTATAACTAATTTAGATATAAATTGTAAAATCCTCAAATGGGCCTGGTCGTTTAGACGCTCGGTACGTGCGAATCTTGAATTTAATAATGAATATAAGAATTTTATCTAATTAATTTAAGATGGAATTTTTATGAAAATAGCTAAGAAATGGAATTATAAAAATAATAATAATAATTGATAAAATTAATAAAATAATAAACGGTTTTAGATAAGAATTCCAAAAATATCCCCATTAGTTAAAATGGGTAAACGAGTGTTGAGTTGTAAGTTGAAAAGGGGAACAAAATACCCACTTGTGGATATATTAGTCAACCCGACGACCAAAAAGAGTCGAAACACTATATTTGTGCTATACAAGTGAGTGTTGGATAACATAAAAATTAATATAACTATATTATATATTACCGGTATTGAGAAGTAAATCAACGAAAGGTAACCCATATGATTATTGTATGTACGAAATACCTACTAAATAGTTTGGTATGCACATGAATAGTGTAAGATTTGAATCATGATTATGATATGTGTTTATATGCGCGCTATGAGACCCTGAATTTGTCAACTATTTGTTTGTGATTGGATCCGGACCTGAGGACTATTTATAGTCCATTATCGAGGCCAGCACGAGGACTGGGATTACTTGAGGCCTATGGACCAATGATGGGATCAACCAACGGTACCTGGATAGGTGTTTAGGGTTTTGCAAGCCCAATGTTCGATTGATGATGGGGATCAGCTTCCCGCTGTACCCAATGGAGTCTTTGACTTCATAACGCAATGGTAGACCGATATACGCTCACCCACCAGCGCGGTTGATGTGTCTTGTACCCCAGTTAGGAGCATTGAGCCGGGTTAGCTACCCTGCAAGATTATGTTGCTTTCTGATTATGCCAGCTCTTCGCGAGATGCTAGGATAGCAATATCTGATGATTGTTGTTGATATGTGATATGCTTATGTTGATTTTTATGCTATCTTATGCTCACTAGCTTTAATTAGCTAACAGATACTCTCCCCATTGTACAGGTGACACTTAGGTGTGAGGGCATGGGTGCATGCTGGATATTTGTTTTGGAGGAACACATACTATGCTACTTTATGTTTGTATATTTTGTAATGGTCGGTTGTTTGATCACCCCCCTCTTTCTCTCCCTCTCTCTCCCGGTTGAAGACTCTTCCCAGCCTTCTAGCAACCACCCCTCGCCACCATAGCATCTCATCATATTCGAGTCTAACCGGGAGACAGGACAAGGTTTTTACAGCAATTCATACACAAAACCTTGGTACCATGTCATTTCATTCGACTCCAATTTGGACCTTTCAACTCCACCACACAACGTCGATGGAAGAAACCAGCGGTTACCGCACAAACCCGCTTGGAAGACCGAACCAGGGACATGAAGCTCGATAATCTCATGACCAATCTCCACAAACTCAGCTTAATCCTAAGCCTACACGACCTAATGTGTGCTCGCCGAAGAGGGCCCTTTGTTTCCGTGCAAATCATGTCTCGTTGGAACACCATTGTTGGACTCAATGTACCCATTGGCGGGTTCCTCAGAAAATATCCCCATGTGTTCGACGTATTTACTCACCCAATCAAACGAAATGTTTGTTGTAGATTGACTTCCAAGATGACACATTTGATTGAAGAAGAGCGTAATGTGATCAAAGGTACGGAATTAGATAATGTAAATCGGATAAAGAAGCTATTAATGATCTCTGTTAGCGGTACTCTTCATATCCATGCCCTGAGGCTGATCAAAAGGGATTTGGGTTTACCAGATGATTTTCGCGAATCGATTCTCGCAAAGTATAGCGAGTTTGAGTTAGTTGATTTAGAGATAGTAAGGTTGATTGATAAAGATGATGTTGATCAGAACTTGAAGGTAGCGGAAGTGGAAAAATGGCGGGAAAGCGAGTATCAAGAGAAATGGCTAAGCGAATTCGAGGTAAAATATGCTTTTCCTATTAATTTGCCTACAGGATTCAAGATTCACTCAGGGTTTAAAGGGAAATTAAAAGATTGGCAAGGACTTCAATATGTTAAACCTTATGAAAAAAGGGACGTTTTCCGGGGATCAACACGCGGAGGGCTTGAAAGGTTTGAGAAACGAGCTGTTGGGATTCTTCACGAGCTTTTGAGTTTAACAGTTGAAAAAATGGTAGAGGTTGAACGCTTAGTACATTTTAAGAAAGATTTTGGTGTTCCTGTTAACTTTCGCGAGCTCATTCTTAAGCATCCTGGAATTTTTTACATATCTACACGAGGTAGTACTCAAATGGTTTTTCTTAGAGAAGCATATTGTAAAGATTGTCTTGTTTCCCCAAATCCCATTTATATTATTAGGAGAAAAATGCTGGATCTTATATTACTGGGATCCCGGAATACCAGAGAATTGAGAAGTCCAAGGGAAGTGAAGGAGAGGGTTGTTGGGGATCACAATCAAGGTGGGGTCATAGATGAGGATTTTGTAGTTTCAATTTTAGAAAATTTTGATGACAATGATAATGAAAACAATGAGAATAGAAATAACACCAGGGAGGGTGACAAATTTTGATGATAATGGTTGCAAAGCATGATCATCGGTGATGATGAAGATGATGGTGAGTAGCTGCCACATTTTTCTTCATATTTCCCCTTTCTAATCTTCTTGTTTCTTGGTCTGGGCCTGCCTCCCTTGTGATGTCTTTCAGAAAATAACATTACGAGGTATGAAATATATCAGTAAAAATGTGAAGTTGCAACACTTTGGATCATTTGCATCAGGTTTTTTATTCTAATTTTCTTTTTATATAGATTTTGGTATATAAAGTAGTTGCAATTTTATTCATTACTTAAGCATTTAACGCACTGACGTTTTCTTAGATTTCTATGACTAGAACAAGGTCTACGGTACTGTGACTGTGTACCTTTTCTGGACACCCTGAAAGTGAACAAAAGGTAAGTTCTTTCTCTAAATTGGGAAACTTCTTTCAAGCATGTCAGTTTAGTATAAATAAGTGTTTTTATCTGATTCAATACTGCTACAGAATGATACTAAACTTTCCTTTGGAGGTCAACTCATATGGAAAGCAATGCTAGATGAATACTCGCCAGTTGGAAATCTAATGCTCAAGAGGTACATCTTGTAGAAACTTTTGCATTTTGATTGTAAAGTAGAGCTATATGATATTTTACTCACTAAGAACATTTAGTATACCATGATAAGAATAAAATGATTTGTTAAATTACTTGCAGGCACTTCTTTCTGGATGCTCAGCTGGAGGGCTAGCTGCTAGCAACACTCATCCGCTCGACTTCAGTCTTCAAAGAAATTTTGCACAAGGTGCTAAAGCCAAAAGCTTGTTGTTGCTGGTTTGTTTCTACGAGTATGTTCTTCTACAATGACCATGAATTTATCATTTCATATGTGTGTAGTTGGTATACTACTTACCTTATTTCTTCGTCGTTTGTGTTTGTTAACTTATAGTTCTTATTAAATGCTCTGAAAAAGTGATTAATAGATGAATTACAGTTGAACGAAGCCTGCACCAGACTGGGCTTTGGCTGCTCTGTCCTAAATGGTCTAAAACATCCTTGGCTCTTACCCGGTGTTTTAAAAGGCGTGCCATGGCGGCGTCATGGCGTCGCCAAGGCGTGAGGTGTGGCTCCGCCGTTAAGAAATGGCCCTAGGCGTGAGTGTTAGGCGTGGCACACGCCAAGGCTTGTCAAGGCACACCTTTACGCGCCAAATGGTGAGTTTTTTAAATTGTGGCGCGCTGAAAATTATTTTTTTTAAAAATTGGACTTTTTTATATGTTTTGCGATAGTGTGTATTGAACTTCTATAAATTTGTATTTTGTAATTTTTATATGTTACTTTGCTCCTCATTTGTACAACTTTGTGTAATTTGTATATTAATTAATAATGATAAATTGGATATATATAATTATAAAACATATACAAAATTGCCATCATAAGTCACGCCTTAAAAAATGTTTTGGCTTCGCCATGACTCCTAAAGCTTGAGGCTTGACCTCGCCGTCACGTCACGCCTTACGTTATTTAGAACCATGCTCTTACCAAAATATTTGACCTTTTTTAGGCCTAAATATTCCTGAAAGTTCCAGCCAGCCCAAGCCCAGGTTGAGCTTTTCCGAGCTGTCTTAGTTTTTATTTTATTATCTTTAGCTTTTCTTGATGTAATATAATCAAACCAAATGACAGAAGGTCTTTAAAAAGAATACATCAAATAAGTTTTTTGATTAAGATGCTATACATCATAGATAATTAAATTAGCGGCACAGTAAGATTATTCTACAAGATACTATTGACGTTTTCCGGTACTAATTGCTATTTTGGCTGGTAACTGTTATCTGTTATCGGCTACTGATTACATTCAGCTTACACTAATAATGGTCAGCTTATGCCTAAGCAGCTAAGCTTTCACCAATGATAAGTAATGTCAGACTAGTACACACCCCCCGCTAGGATCTCTTCCCCTAGAATGCGCTCCCTTGACTTCCACCATATCTTGTCTGAGATTATAGTTAGACTTAACGAGTGTTCACTCTGTGTCACCAGTAATTTTAAAATATAGAATTACACTAAAATTACCAACAACCTGGTGAAGAGGTTTTAGAAGATCAATTTGTTTTCTGGTCTTGTTATCATTTGACTAAAATAGTCTTTTGGACTAGTTGGAGCATTTTTAGGAGTTTTCCTTTTCTGTTTGTTTCTATCGTATTTGTTGCTGTGATACAGTGGCCAGATTAGTAGGAAGTTGGTTGGTTTGTGTGGCTATATGTAATGCCAACTTGGGCCTAGATGAGTTCAATGTAAACGAGCCGAGCTACTCGTGAGCTACTCGAGATCGGACCGTTAAAAGCTCAAACGAACCGAGCCTAAATGAGCTCGAGCCTAGTTTAAGACTCGTTTATTAAACGAGCCCGAGCTCGAGCTTTGTAAACGAGGCTCGTTGAAGCTTGCGAGCTTATACGAGCTTTTGTATAATATATATAATTTTTTTATATTTTTATAGTTATTCCTTATATATATATAATATAAAAAAATAAAATAAAATTTGAAATTTTGAGTTTGACCTAGTCTTCATCTTCAGACTTCAAATCCTCAAATCCTCAAATCCTCAATTTTTCTACTTTTTAGTTTTCAGTTTTCCCTCTTCCGTCTTTTCATCTCATCGTCCCTCCCTCCCCTCCAATTTCTTCGAAGTCTGAACGGCGTCCGGCGATTGCCTTCTCCATCATCGGTCGGTGGCAAAGGCTTCCTCCATCACCGGCGGTAGCAACGCCTTCCTCTGTCGACCCATCCCCTCCCCTCCGAAAACTCGAACAGCGAAACCCATTTTCGGCCGGCGGCAACGCCATCCTCCATTCTGCACCATCGGCGATGGCTAACAGCAGATTTTACAGGTTAGTGAAACCCTTGTTATGCTTTTGAGAAAAACCCAGTTAATCTCACAATTTCACACCCCTATTAAGTTGTATTTCTCTGTTTGACAATGGTTTCTAGTTACAGCGTTTGTTTATAACTTTATACTTCATATTAAGCTGTATTTCTCTGTTTGGATTCTTGAATGTGAGTCATTGTTTCTGTTATTGTGTTAAAAGTAGTTGATTTTTGATTGGAAATAGAATAGTTAATACTTGAGGGGGGGTAAATGGTAACATGTGGGCTGGAGTTTGTTAGAGTGCTAATAAAATAGAGGATAGGTCTCGTATTGCAGTCACTTTTATGATTCTTACGTATTAGTCTCCTAGAGGTTGGGTCATCGGAAGTTTCCTTTGAGAGAGGGTTGTGCCCTGGATCATTCATCCGTTTGTGGATGAATTGAGTTTATCTTTGTTCTAATTTCAGTCTAATTTCATTTCCGATTTCAAGTTCTAATTCTCGATTGGTATTCTCTGTTCTTAATTTCTGATTCGTAACAATTTTGAATCCTTGTCAATTTCTACATGGTCAATTTCTGGTTGATACTTGATAGATCAAAAATGGTCTTCGGTTAGTAGTATTTGAGTCTGTCAAGATGAAGTAGTTTACTTATTTACTGGTTTCCTATCTACATGGTCAATTTGTATGGTTGATAGATCAAAAATGGTAAATAACATTCTGTTATCTATACTTGAATGTCAAGTTGTCAACTACATGGTGATCGGTTTATAGTATTTACTTATTTACTTGATTAATATTAGTTAAACTAATTTTGTTTCTGCTTTTGGAAGTATAGAACAATTCTTGTCAAATTTTTCTCAAATTTTGAATGTTAGTGTGGTAGATAACAATTCAAACATGCTCTTGTGTATCAATTGTTATCTGTTTATTTTCATTAGTTAGTAGTATATGTAATTTTGTATTTAACCCGTTAGTAGTAGACTAGTAGTCAAACTAAATTTTTTTATGCTTTTGGAAATATTCTATTACTTTTGACATTCTTGTTAATTTTTTAGATGGAGGTGAAACAAATCCAATTAGTCCTATGCAAGGATCAACATCGAATCCAACTGGTTCAACACCACATGTGGATGAAAGTGGTGTGGGTGTTGATAATCAATCAATTAATATTGATGGCGAGGAGAATATTTGAACTAATAATATAACAAATGATCAAAATGAAGGTCCTAATCTAAGAGAAGGAAACATTCAAACTGGTGATGGTGGTGGGGGTGACGGTGATGGCGTTGGTGATGGTGATGGTTTACATAAAGTGGAACTAAAGCGTAAACGTCAAAGGACTTCGACTGTATGGGAGGAATTTGTAGACATGACTCTACCAGATGGCAAGCAAAAAGTTGAGTGCATTCATCGCAAGACACGATTGGCTAAAACTGGAACCAGAACTACAACAACATATAAACGACATTTGGAAAGTTGTGCGAGGCACAAGCAATACCAACGAACTTAACATTTGCTTAATTTTCAACCGGAAACTTGTGTTGGAGATATGGGATTTAATAAGCTTCATCCATTTATTGGACCTGATACAAAGTATGATCCTAACAAGATGAGAAAAGCAATAGCTAATTGGATAATGGGTACCGAGCAACCGTTCACTGTCGTGGAGAACGACTTATTTATGTACATGATGAAAATGGCTACTCCTTTGTTTCAAAAGGTAAGTAGGGCTACAACAAAGGCAGATTGTTTTAAGGTGTATGAGCATGAGAGGAAAAGGTTGAAAGATCTTACGAAGGCTACCTCGAAAATTAGCTTAACTACTAATTGTTGGAAATCGTCTCATCAAAAGATTGAGTATATGGTCATCACTCGGCACTTTATTGATAAAAAATGGAGGTATTACATAGAGTTTTCTCAAAATTATTCACTTTAATTTATAAGTTTTTTTGAACTAGTAAGTTGTTTGTTCTCACAGATTGCAGAAACGAGTTCTAAGTTTTGTTCATGTGCCTCCTCCTTGGAATAGGCTTGATATTGCTGATGGCATTTATAAATGCTTAAAGGAGTGGGAAATAGAGGGGAAGATTTTCACCATCTCCGTAGATAATGCCGCTTACAATGATCGCTCCATTAATAAATTAAAAACCGACTTCAATAGAGTGAAGAAACTTCCATGCGGTGGTAGATTGTTCCATGTTAGGTGTTGTGCACATATACTAAATCTTCTAGTCAAAGATGGACTTTCAAAGATCGATTTCGCTATTGACGAAGTTCGTGAAGCTGTGAAGTATATTAATCATTCCGA
>JAUEJL010135872.1:0-11023 GCA_032274825.1 Drosophyllum lusitanicum | reverse complement strand
TATGCTGAATCATTCAGCACAGTCTTCATTCAGAGGCAGCAATCAAGCACGCTGAATGCTGAATGATTCAGCATTCAACACTGAATGGTTCCATTAAGCTACAAACAAACAGCCCCTAATTTTTTTATTATAAGTAGTTTTTATCTATTTTGGGGATTTTCAATTTCACTTCACTATTTAACAATTAGTGAAGACCATTTAAAATTATGTATCAGTTCATTAATACACTAGAGTGTTTTCTTTAAACTTCTATCTTATTTACAGCCTACATGCACTTGATTAGTAATCAATAAGGCTTATATCAATCAAATCAAAACAATTACTACTTTTAAGTGTAAATATAGTAACATCTTCTACTTACCAAATAGAAGATGAAAAACATGATTAAAAAACAAACATTCATGTAAGCTATCAGATTTACACGTCTAAGAACGACCTTTCCTGAGACTATTCTCTAGGACAAAATGGTCAGTACACAACATTATCCTTTGGTTAAAATAATTGTCAAAGTAGTTGTTGATCTCTTTTTCTTTTTCCTTTTTTTGGGCAAGAGTTTGACAAATTTAATAGTGTGACTATACAAGAAACTCAAACAGGATAAGCAGTCCTACCTAAGTAATGAAGAAATTCGCCTTCTTTTAAACTCATACTTCCTCCACTTGTAGCTCAAAGTCATCTATCTCTTTAAAGTAAGCTCTCTGCTGCTCCACATAGTCTTGTGGTAATGCATATTCTTCCACAACTTCCTTTGATGAGGATCTCCTTTTCTGAATATTAATGCACAGTACGCGCTTTTGTTACTTAATTATATTCACTTCTGAAAAATGAGCAAGCTGTATTGACCCTTACACAAGTCATGTTTTATTGTTCATATAGCCTTCAAGGATTTCCACTTAAAAACATCAAATCAGTACATTCTTTCGCTCACATAAACGTAATACTCGGTATCTGATCATTAGTTATCCAATCTTATAGACAAGTTGCAATTTAACCAAATTTAGTGAACAGTTGAGTGATACTTGCTACTATTTCACACAGCTTGATTCTATTTAGAAGTTCAAGACCGAATTGAAGCAAAGACAAATTAATAACCAAAACAATATACTCTACCCATCTTTAAAAAGTTCAACACTTATTCATTATGAGTCATCCTGAAAAATGCAGCATTCCTTGTTAATTTAAAATTAATCTAAAATTGTATATTTGTCTGGTAGCTTTCATCAAAGAAATTTGATCACATTGAGCTTGGTCAAAAACCCTCAACTTTGTTTTAATAAAGAGAATCTGTGTATTTAGTTATTAGTTGAAAAATCTAATTAACATACTGTCAACGTAAAACATTGCATTCTTTGGATGGTGGGGCAAACATAGATAAATGCTAAACATACCTTTTTATTGTGAGGAGGTTCAGTTTGAAGCTTGGATTTTATCATATATTCTGCTCCATCAGCTTCATTCCTACTCAACCAAAGAGCATAGAGATAGCATCAATAGTGTTTGTGTGAGACTCTGTGCGCATGGGCGAGTGCAAGTGTGTGTATTTGCGAGAGAGAGGAAGAGAGAGATACCTATTGCTCATGGTCCTCAGAAGTGGTGGACAGCTACTTTGTTTATCCATCTTTTCTAAAGCACGGTAACTAATAGGTGTAACGACTGCCTTCCCTTTATCGTTTTGAAGATCAATATGACTAGAACCTGAAACTGTTTCTTCTCTATCCTTAATTATCACCCCTTTAAGGGGAATACAAACTCCCATCATGTTACTTTTTACATTCTTCATAGTAGGATAATCCATGGCAATTGCCTTTCCTTTATCCTTTCTCTTCATTAAAGAATCAGGCATTGTAATGTCCGTATTAATATTTGCATTCCCTGAAAAAGGATAGCTAGATCGCCCATCATTTTCCTTCCCTTTATCTTTTATTTTCATAGCATAACGAGGAATAGGAGTATTCATGCTATTCTTTGCATTCTTCAAATTATAGGCACTCAACGGCACATCAGTTGCCTTCCCTTTGTCCTTAGTTTTCTCCAATGAAGAGAAATGAGGTGCAGCTGATACCTTCTTCTCATCATTCTTTGTTTTATCCAAACGAGAGTGATTTACATACCCCTGGTCCTTAATTTTCTCTAATGTTGAGGAACTAAGAAACACAGATCCTTCTTTTCCATTGTTCCCTGTTTCTTGTGTCTGATAAAAGGGGGCAGCAGCCTTTGTCTTGCTCCTAGTGTTCTGCGTGTTTTGTCCCTGAATATACGCTACATGACTTTTACCAACCGGACGATCTAAGCAATTAAAATCTCGAAGTTAGTCATGGCTTTCTTGAAGGAAAAAGCACAAGAAGTATTGAATCAGTCATTCAAAATTTATAATATAATGAACCAGATTGTCTACTGTGCTTATAATTAGACAAGAATAAAGTGATTACTATGCTAATTTATGACAAAAAGTATGTTGGTATCAGTAAACACACAACACATTGCTACATTCAGATATAGACCAGAAATTGAATCAAGGGGATAAACTGATAAAGCAAATGGCACCAAATTAAGACGACAAATGAAGCCAAGAGTACAGGAACTAGCCAATTAAAACGATCATCTTCTCAAAATTCATGAAGAACTAATTACAGCCACACAATTAAACAAAATATCTCTGAACATGCAGAATCCCAAAATATGTAATATGAAATCGAATCGAACCTAGGCGATTCAGCTAACAACAAACCCTATATGAACAATTATATCTAGTGATATTGGACTATCTTATGTTCAATGATGAGAGAAAGAGAGAGTACCAGGAGCGAGTCTCCGAGGTTTCGAAGGAAGAGGTTGATCAGGCGGAACGACAATTGGTCGGTGCACATGAATCGGGTTTTGGGTGGATCCTATACTCGAATTAGAGGCACCGGAAGATAAAGGTTTCTTCGATGAAGAAGCGTGCAAGGGTTTACGGGCGATATTAGTAAGATCGGAAAGGGTTTTTCTCTTAATTGATGATGATTTCGTCACCATACGTCGTTGTTTCTCGAGTTCAGCTTCCTCCATAGCTTTCCATTACTATACAACAGTTAATCGTTTTTATATCAAAGATCCTGTGCGGCTTGCAGGGACGCTAGAAGAGAGGAGATTGTTAGAGAAGCTTCAACACATCAATGGCGGGATTTGGGGGTAATTTGAAAACCTAGTGGCTACTAGTGTGGTTGGATCGGGTATGGGCCATGGGCCTTATTATCACAGGCGGATCCAGTATTGGGAGCATGGGCCCTCAATGAGTTGAGAGCCCACAGAGTATTAATAGAAGAAAAAAAAATTTAACTTCTTTAACAGGCCCCCATTCTCCTTTCCTCATGCCCCAGATCGATTGATTAACAACAATTTTTTTTAAAAAATTTATGTGATTTTCAAAACAATTATAATAACTAATGTAATTCACTCCATGTTTTTAAAATTATAGTTTTTAGATTTTAGAATTCCGAATTTGAAAGAGAATTTGGGATCTAAAATCCCGAATATGTCACATATTGTTATCAAAGAGAATTCGGGATTCAAGAAAAAACTGTGAAGTGTAAGTAAGTGACATGTGACATGTTCGGGATCTGAAATCCCGAAATCTCTTTCAAATTTGGGATCTGAAATCTCGAAAACCATAGTTTTAAAACTTTGAAAGACTTGCATTACTTTTGATAATCCGCTTAGAAAAAACACTATTTCAAAATTTTCTATTAACAACCCACGTTCCTTTTTTAGTACGATTTTCAAATCGGTGATTCGCCCTCGATAACTCGAATGAGCTTCTGCCATGGATTGATACTCAGTCGATTTACTCTCTCAATTGAAGGCTTGAAGCCCTCAAGTGATACTTGGCCGATTGAAGCCCTCGATGATACGCAGCCGATTGACTCTCTCAATTGGTAACTCTATAAGTCCTCAAATATACGGCTGATTATGTGATTTGTTAATTGTTAATGGCCTATTTTGGGCTTAGGTATTTGCAGCAGACACACTCATACACAGTGCACTCTGATTTTGATATTAGCAAACAATAATAAGAAAAGTGGTGTGGCATATTTGATGTTGTAGTCACGGGATATTGCATAGATTTTTTTTAAGTTTTTGTGGCACGGTTTTTGTGATGATGAAATATGAGTTGCTAATAATCGAGTAAGTTTTTTAAAAAGTGCATTCTATAGAGTGATGAATTAATATTATTCTTCATACAAGCAACAAAGGTGGGATGGCATATTTTAGAAGCATTTAGTATGTCATGAGTTATGGGGAAAATGTGGTATTATTTGAGATCTGTATAATTGGGATGTATGTTTTAACCGAAAACCAAACCAGAACTAGAACCGTTTAGAAGCAGATTGGAGTATTTAGTTCGTTTATTGGTTTTTCGTTTTTTCCAATCCATCACTTTTGGTTTTCGGCTATTTCGATTATGGTTCCATCCGTTATCGGGTATTTTGGCCTTGGAACCGGAATTTGAATAGGCTACATTTTTAGTCCACTTTAAACCGTCATAACTTTTTATTCGTTAGAAGTTGGAACAACCTGATCTTTTTTTTCAACATGTAATTCACTGCTTTGGACATATATGACCCTAAACAGAGTCTATTAAAGCTGTATGAGTTGTTTCAACTTTGTGCAAAATTATTAGTCAACTTTAAACCGTCATAACTTATTCGTTAGAAGTCAGAATGAGCTGATTTTTTTTAGTTCACTGTTTTTGCTATATTTTAGACTTTAAAAATGTCTTATTTGGTAAAATATTGACTAAGTTACATGGCTATTGAAGTTGTTGGGAGCTATTTTTGCTTTGTGCAAAATTATTAGTTCTCTTTAAATGATCATAACTTCTTTGCTAGAAGTCGGAATAACCTAATTTTTTTCTAGCATGTGATTCACTGTTTTGGCTACTCTAAAAATATCTTATTTGGTTAAATATTGACTAACTTACGGGGTCTCAAACAGGGGCTAGTAAAGCTGATTTTTTTATTTAAAAATTTAACCTTTTTCTAGTTATTTTGGTTTTCACATCCAAAACCAGTTATAAAGTAATTTTGCTTTTGCCCTATTCTATACCCCAATTAACAAGTTATTTTTGTTCTTGTCTAGTTCCGGTACCGAAAACATCCCCAATCCCCAATGTATACTTTATGGTGTTTACGCCCTGTTCTCGAGTTTGAGTTACAGAGGAAAGGAAAAGAAAGGAAAGAAAATCATTTCCTTCCAAATCATCCCAATTTTGGGAGGATAGATTTGACATAAAAATAAGCCTACATTCCCCCTCCAAACCCCTCCATTTCCTTTCCTTTCCTTTCTCAAGTGAAACTCAAGAACACCATTTTTAAAGGTTTTCTTCCAAATCCTTTCCTTTCCTTCACAAAAAAAACTCGAGAACTGGGCGTTAATGTTTTGTAATTGTTGAAGTGTGAAGATTTGATACGGAATATTACCCGATTACTTCGTGAGGATCCGACCCGGTTCTCTGGCTGCCAAATTAACCCGGATGCCGGTGCCCTGATGCTAACTCAGTGATTCGCCCTCTTTTTGCCGGCGCCCGGCGGTTTTCTCCCGTTTGCAATTCCGATGGTGATGCGCGGTTTATCAGCTCAATTCAGCTACGTAAGCTTCTCTCTACTAAATGTTTCCAACGAGAAATCGTTTTAGTAAATTTGATGTGTGTGATTTCGAATTTACATGAACCCTGAATCTCCATCACTGTATTGATTCTCTAAGGTCGTAACTTATTCTTCGTTAAATTCTTCAATAATTTCAGTTTTATTTGCTTAATTGCAGTATCTTTGCAGAAGAAGACCGGTAAATGTTCGATCACGCCAGTATTCGTCATCGTATCACGAACGAGGTCATTTTTGTCTTCATTATGAGTGCAATAACTTGTCATCGCTGATTTATTTCTTACAAGATTTTAGTTTCTCAAGAACTGAAAATCGAAATTCTTGTACTTATGTTTTCATCTTAGAATCGATTATTTGTCAATATATTAACTGCTGCTAACAAGATTTTTTTTATTTACACTTGTTCTTCAGGGTTTCCAGATGAAAGAGCGATGGAGGAGGAAGCTGAAAGAAAAATAGGATGGCTTTTTAAACTTATATTTGCAGGGACTGCAACAATTGTTGGATACAGTATCTTTCCCTACTTAGGTATCCGCTTTGTTTCTAAAATCACTGATTAATGGCTTTACCAATCAAATTTGTACATGTAAAGAAAAAATTATTACAATTTGCATTTGTGGGTCCTTTTTGACAAGATTTTAGTGATGACTCTTTTTAGGTGATAATCTGATACAGCAATCTGTGTCACTTCTTGATGTCAAGGATCCTCTATTTAAAAGGATGGGAGCATCCAGATTAACTCGTTTTGCAACAGATGGTACAGTTGATTTTTGCACTCGTTTAATGATTTCCTCTTGGTACATATTGCACTCAATTAAGCACTTGTGTATACGTTCTCATGAGTTGCAGCCGATTTCATGTTTCCTTACATGCCTAGCAACTTGACTATGTAAATCATTGAATGCATTTTAGATGAAAGAAGAATGAAGATTGTGGAGATGGGTGGGGCACAAAAGCTTGTGGATATGTTGAGCGCTGCTAAAGATGATTCCACACGTAAAGAAGCTTTGGATGCTATTGTTGCCATTGCTCGTTCAGGTTAGCATGTTTTATTAACCCCCTTTTATCAGTTAATCACTTAATCTGCATAACTTATGACTAACCATTGCTATTGTTAGAGTTCCTGATACAAGGCTTTTGCCTTAGGAATTCTGATAATCCGACAATCACGTTTTCATTTCTTCCCACACCGTAAAAGAACACCCATAAGGTAAAAACTTTAAATGGAAAGAAAAGACGTAGACCCTAAGAGAGTAAGAGATTGATTGGATTTATAATCGATTAAGTTGTCGGTATTTAAGGTTACTAGAAATCACCACTTAATTATTCCCATTTGTTGTTTTAATATGTTAGAGGAAGCTGCCGGGGCTCTGCATCGTGCTGGAGCAATCTCAGTCATCATGGCTACGCCACTTTCCATCGAGGACGCTGAAATTGAAAAATATAAGGCAAAATTGCTGAAAAGATTTCGAGATCTAAATATTGATGAAAGTTCTTAAAAATTGAGGTACTTCTTATCTCTTCAATTAGAAGGAAGACCAGACAAGTTGTAAGGTTGTTTTAGTGCTCTGCTTCTTTCTCAACAAGCTTCCATAACTTGCTTCCTCCCTGCATTTTATTTCATATTCTGACCTCATTTTAAGTATTATTGGTTTACCTCATTTCTCTAAAATTGAATTTGTATTCTTGGTTGACCTCATATTTAGTGATATATGTCCTTTTTATTATGACGATTTGTGTTTTTATTTCATGGATTCACTGGTTTTCTTCGGAGCTTTGCATGTAATAGTTGTATAATTAGAATAAGGAGACTTTAACACATGTACATGGCATTCTTTTTTGAAAATTACTGCAGGCTGGTAGCCTTCTAGTCGAGGATAGGGACATCATTGCTTATGTATTGACCCATAAGGTAAAAAAAGTGATCAAGAAGTTTGCATTAAAAGTGTGCTTAATTGAAGCGGGTAGCATACCCCAAAGGCACCAATCAAACCCAAAACCAAATATGATTTTTCACATTATTGCCAAGTATGAACTGAACCAAGAAGATTATTAATAATAGGGATGTTATTTTTCATAAGAATCAGTTTCCTTTGTCACTAGCTGCCTAAACATCACACCTCTTACCTTTTCCTTTTTCCACTTGCTGATCCTTCTCATGTTTTGGTTCCTGCATCAACTGTTCCTGCTGTTTTCTTTCTCATTCCATTCTATTTGATTGTCGTTCTTCTTCAGCTCCTCCTTTGTTTGAGCCTTCCTCTCGTCTTGATGATCCTTCTCCTAATCCTCTAATTGCACAGCCTAATTCACCAAGGTGGGTCTTCTATGCCTCATGTTCCTCCTACTTACCTCAAACTATTTGCTTGTCCACATTCTATTTCTAACCAATGAGGTAACCTTGTTTCTCTCTCTAGTTTCCATCAAGAAATCAAGCCAATTCTATTCATTTTACTACTATTAATGAGCCTAGGATTTATCACCAAGCTTCTTAAGATATTGGTTGTGACACAAGAAAAGGATTTTTCACCCCTTTTTCTTGTGTTGAAGACTAGGAAGACAAATAATCCCTCCCAGAAATATTTGTTCCTTTCTAGCTACTTTTTTATGTCTAACAGGATTATTAAGCACTCGTTGGATTTATTCGGGCCATTTCCCACTAAGAGATTTATATGAATCATTAGTTTTTCTTTCATGGAGTTTCTCCCTTATTCATACAGTGCCCTATTTCAAAATAATAAAAAAAATTATATTTAACCATAATAAATGCGTCAAGTACTATTTTTACCCAAGGCTTTGCTACTTCGAGTATTTTAAATGAAATACATAAACCCACAATATTAGTACCCGCTCTACAATCCAAGTGGTTAATAATGCATGTAAGTATGACGATTTGGGCTGCTGCTATGAACAAAATATTGCAACTCTTCAAACAAATGGTACTTGGGAATTATGTGAAGAGGTGTCTCATTATTCAATTCGAAAATTTTGGGCAACTTTTGTGGAAAGATATAGACAATCAGCTTCTTGTTTGATATATACTTAATGAACTAATAGAATCAATGGGTTTGACATGTGATCCTTTTGAACATGTCCAACTAGTGTTTTGTGTGTTTTCAGAATATATTGCACTCTTTAATGGAAAAGATTCTCGGTGGAAGCTAACAATTGCCAATGAGATCCATGATAACAAAGATCTTACACACATGCAAGTGTCTTGGGTATGATAAGTGTAAGATTGAAGTAAGGACACTCCCATCAGCATAATATATAAGTTCAACATGCATAGAACACATCAAAAGTAGGCTTAGTGATCCTGTGTGGGAAGATTTTCAAAAAAAACTTACAAAATCATGAGTTCAAGTTGTAATAAAAAGTGCCTCGTAACTCAAGATTGCCATGGTGCAAAATAATATGGGAATTGGGATAGATGTAGTATGTAGCCTCCAAGTGTTTGTTTCATTAAAAGGACTTGTGCACACGGCAATGCTCTTGTGACCTTGTTGTAGCTACATGTTTGGCTTTGGCAGTGGACAAGACCATTGATCATTGTTTCTTTGAGAACAGTGATGCGAGGGAAAGAACAGACAAGGCACTCGTGTTAATTTTTTTCTATCTTCAAAGATCCTACATGATTAGCGTCGGCAAACTTGATGTCCATACCTTGAAGCTTCGGATATCAAGATTCATGATTCCTTTAATGTATAATTCTTTTCACCACAGGTTGTTTAGAATTATTATTATTATTTTTAAACATTAATACATACATACATACAATCTGGTTTACTTGTCGTTTGATAAAACAAGCTCTCGATACTACCTTCATATTTAGTATTATTAAAACGTACACCATGGTCATCATATGATAATTTAGAGTTGTAGACATTAGAGTTTCTATTTGCTTGATAAATTGATATTTCTTATGTCGTCCGCTACCAAGAGGAGGAGGCCTCACAGGAACACCGTCGTGCCCCGCCCCATCCAAATCCGATCAGCTCATCCCCTCATGGCTTCGCCAAGCTAACGCTCTACTCTCTTTTCTAGCCTTTTTTTCTTTATAAAATAGAGAATGTCGAGATGTGGTTTGAAAGATGGAAAAAGGAATGATATAGTGTGATAGGAAAAATAAGAGGGATAGAGGGTAACAGGGTTGGCAGTGGATAGTGTTAGATTTTATTTCTCTTTTAACAAATTCCAATTTTTAGTAAAGAAAAGTTATAATATATTATATATCATGCATTAAATTTTGTTTTTTTTTTTGTTTTTCATTTGAAAAAACATACTATCCAGTTATGTAAACTGAACCACCAGCAAATAATAGTAAGTGTTGAAACAAAATAACATGTAAAATGGAAAATAGCAACCGTTTTAAGCAGCTTTCAACATCCAAATCCACTTGGCAATAAAGACAGTTTCAGATTCATCTACCAAAATTCATTAAAAAAAAAAAAACTGCAAGAAATTGACATAAACATGCCATGTTCGACTTGAATTAATAAACAATGGCATTGATTTACTATCCTCCAAGCAGTGCAGTCCAAGCGTCAATACAGTCACCATCCTCCAATCCGATTTGATTTGGTGTCTGACATTCATCGATTCTCTTGCCATCATAAAGAAATCGAATGGTTCGATAATCGTTTATGTTGGCCCTAACACACCAATTGATCATAAGTTGCTTCAGCGGATCGTCAAGCCTTACCCTGAAATAGGGATCCAGTTGGTTAAGTTGACTCACCACCTTCACATTGATTTGGGAACCATGATTATGTTCTTGTTTCACAGCAGGTATAGACGAAGACATTCATTCATTCAATCTCCGTATTTATTTAAGATATTATTTACGGATGATGGAATTTTGGTTAATGATCGTCGAGAATGGAAATTTATAGATGATGTTTCAACCAAGTAATTAAAACTGAAACATCGATTGGTATTTAGGATTGGATTGATTAGGTAAATTAAAAAGAATGATGATAACCTCTCACGATAAGAATAAAAAAAGGTAATTTTACCTTTTAAAATAATTTTCAAACTTTCTACACATAAAATAAAATAAGGTTACTATTTTTAAAAACAAAAAATAAATTTATTTTATTTTTATCCACAAAGTTATCAAAATCCATTAAAAATTAATATTATAATTAATTCCAGTTTTAATTTAAATAGTATGCATATGAAACTATATTCAATTGAATACAATCAAATGAAATGTAGATCGAGTAACAAAGTTCACTCGTATCGGCAGAGTTAGGATTTTAGTATAGCGGGGGTTGGTTTTTTTATCATAACACTAATGATATATACATATATATATATAGTACAAGGATCAAATACAAACCGTTCTCATTTTAAGCTAATTTGAGAACCCCACTTAAACACCA
>JAUEJL010135861.1:0-11024 GCA_032274825.1 Drosophyllum lusitanicum | reverse complement strand
GTAACAAACTGAACAGCAAGAAAGTGAGTGACAGATACCTGAAACGTATCATGGAGGACCTAAACCATTGGCCACTCATGAAAGAGTTATTGCAGAAAGGCCAACAATTGAAAACATCAGGCCTAGAGAAGCGCTTGCAAAGTCCCAGCCTCGCTGGCCAACCCAGTGGTTAGGGACCCCTTATCTTGAAGAAAGGATTCCTCAAATCTATACGGAGCAGCTCAGGGAGGTTGATGATATCTACATGCTTAACTCTACTGAGCACGAAAAAGCTGTAAGATTTGCTGCCACATTCCATGCAAGTCCAAAGGAAAAGGTGGCCTCCAAGTTCCCGATAGCCAAGATTGATCTGGTGTACATGCGCAACTTCCTCAACTACTCAATGGTTCATTTTCATGTTACTAGAGTAGATGGGAAGAGATACACGTTTCATGAGGTCGAATTAAGGCATCTAAACCTGGCAGACATCACACACCTTGAGGATGAGCTGGCTTGCAAAACTGGTAAAAGCAAAGAGGAACAGAGGGGGCTAGTAGTCATAAGGGAGTTCATAAGAAAGAAAATACTCCTGAGTCGTACTCATGATCTACAGTTGGGAGCTGAGGCTGATCTTGCAAAGATAAATGTTCTAAAGCCTAACCAACAGTACTCTAAACTTGATAAATACCGAAAATATGTGATCATTGCGGAGTATGACGAAGACTACGAGGGTGCCGACGGATTCATAATGTCTACTCTTAATGGTGGCAAAGCCTTCCTCAGACTCTCAGAGCTCAATGCCTATTCTGACGGTACTCTCCAACGATGCATCTCAAAGTACCGCATAACCTGCTACTGAAACAGAAATGTGCAAGAACAAGACTTGCTGGTGAAAATGACAAGGGTTGCTGACCTGATGGAAGAAAAGGTTCAGGAAAGGAAGACCATTAGAAGTTGGGAAATACTTCTGGGTCAAAGGAGAAGATGATACATCTCTGCTCAGCACAAGGCTACAAAAGGGGGAGATTGTTAGTCAAATATATGTTTGTAGGCCTTGCGGTCTTTTGTATTATTATTACAAGCTTTTCTAGACTAGTTAAATGTATTGGCTTAGCCCACACTTGTAATATTAGTTAGTTTAGTTGTAAAATCCCATGAGGCTTTAGGCCCATTAGGCATTGTCTTTATATACCTTGCAAACCTAGTTTGCAAGGTAACCTTTGCATTTGTAACTTATCAGCTTGTAACTCACGTTCAAAGCAATATCAATACATCTTCAAACATTCAAGCAAAGTGTTCATACTTGTGTTCTTAAGTTGTTCTTCACCTTTCTTACAAGTATCATCAAGGTTACTTATCTATTATCACATCTTTGGACTTTCAAATGTAGTAGCGGATACGTTAAGCCGCAAGGGAGCTAATGATAATATTCTATTCATACGAATAGAGATTGTGACTAACTTGGTAGATAGATTGAAGTTCACTCAACTGGAAGCTTTAAAACATGAGAACTTGAAATCAGAGCTTATGAAGAAGAGAAAGGAAGAATTGGTTGATGATTCACGTGGATTGAACACTTACAAGTCTCGTATTTAGGTGCCCTTGCTTGGAGAACTTCAAAAGCCGATTTTAACATAAGCTAACAAGTCTATATTGTCCGTACATCCTGAAAGTAATAAAATGTATAACAATCTTAAGGTACTGTATTGGTGGCCTACAATGAACGCAAATGTTGCACAGTTTGTAGAATCATGTCACATTTGTGCACAAGTGAAGGCAGAGCACCAGAAACCTTATGTATCTTTGAGACAATTAGATATACCAGAATGGAAGTGGGAGCATATCACGATGGATTTTGTAACGAAAAGTGGCCATTTTCTTGCCACTAGTGAGACGACATCTCTTGGCAGATTAGTTCAACTGTATATTGATGAGATAATTTCAATGCATGGTATTCCTTTATCAATTGTTTCTAACGGAGATTCCAGATTGGTTTCGAAACTTCTTGAAGAGCTTACAACGAGAATTGGGGATGCGAGTTAATTTGGGTACTGCTTACCATCCTCAAGCTGACGGTCAGACTGAATGAACCATACAAACGCTTGAGGATATGTTGCGTGAATGTGTGTTAGAATATGGTGGTTCTTGGGATTCACACTTGCCATTGATTGAATTTGTGTATAATAACTCCTATCATTCGAGTATTGGTGTGCCTCCTTATGAGATGATATACTGTCATCATTGCCGTACTCTAACATGTTGGTTAGAGGGAGGTGAGAAACAATATGCGGGTCAAGAGATTGTTCAGATGACAGCTGATAAAGTTGATATCGCTCGAGAGAAATTGAAAGCTGCCAGAGATTGACAAAAAATGTATGTAGATCCACGTCGTCGACTTGTTTCTTTTCTGGTGGGTGACTTGGTTTATCTTAAAGTCTCACCATGGAAAGGGATTATTCGTTTTGGCAAACGCAGGAAGTTAGCTCCTCGCTACATTGTTTTTTGTCGTATATGGCAGATATTGAATGATCAAACGGTTACTCTGGATCTTCCTTCTGAATTAACAGATATTCATGTTACATTCAATGTGCGCTATTTGCGTAAATGTAAAGTGGAAGATGAAAGTGAGATTCTCCCAGTGCATGAGTTGAAAGTTGATTTGAAGAAGAGACTAGTGGAAGAACCCATTGAACTCTTATATTGTAAAGTGACAAAGCTTCACAAGAGACAAATTCCAATGGTATTGGTGAAATGGAAGCACAGTTTGGGTTCTGATTTAACTTGGGAGACAGAAGCGGATATGAAGAGTTGATACCCTCATCTGTTTGAATGCAATGAGATTCCGAGGACGGAATCCTCTTAAGAGGGAGAGATTTGTAATATCTGTAAACCCAGTCTACTCGTTAGCGGGTCGGTGGTAAGTTTATTGTGTTTACTTATATGTTTGTTTGATTATATGTGATTAAATAAATATTTATATCACATGTGTTTATAATAATAGGTGAATTCGTTTTTGAACAAGGATTGTAAATAATACCTTGTTGTATGTTAATTAATTGGGATTGACTGCTTAATTGGATTGACGGTATGTTAGTAAGCAGTATACTACAGTCGTATTTGTAAATATCCTAATGCTTTGCAACCTCATATTTGATATACTTAATTTGTTAGATATTTGTTACATGCATGTACTGAGTGTGTGTATGGATGTAAATATCCTAATGCTTTGCAACCTCATTATTGATACTTATCATGCGTGTTTGTGTATATGTGTGTTTCTTTGACTTGAAGAAAACCCAAGAACAAGAAATTGAATCTTGAATCTTTGATTTGGAGTGGCTTTATTGAAATTAAAGGTTGGTATATGTTTTTATTATGATTCTTGTTAGTCTTGATAAGTATTTGTTGGGTTTTGATGATACCATGAAGAACACCATTAATGGAGTTTGACAAGTTAACTTAGGAAGTGGGTTTTTTTTTTATTTTGAGAATTTAATTGGTTTTGATGTGTTTTTGTTGATTGTAAACATGTTATATGAAGTTTCTATTGCTTTAGAACTCTTAGAAATAGATTTCGAGAATTATGGATGTGTTTCAGATGATTGGTTTGAAGCTGGAAGTAAGCAGAAATACAAAAGTGCAGGTCTGTTCGTCGTGCAACGCGACGCGTTCCTTGCTGGTCCGACTTAGGGCCTTTCCAACTTGTGCCCCGGTCTGAATTTGTTGATCCGACTTTGTTGGTCTGACATTGGTGATCCGACATTGGTGGTCCGACTTTGGTAGTCCGAATTTTGGTGGTCCAACTTATAGGCTGTCCGACTTACAGCCTGACGCGACGCATCAATGTTTTGGGACTCGACGCGTCCGATGGATTTTCTATTGTGGAACTTTTGTTTGTTGCTCGATCGTGTTGCATATTATATGTTTGCTTCATATGTGATTCTCAGGAAACGCAAAGACTCGGTAAGATAAGATATCTGAGTGGTGCAATTGAGATCCGAGGTGAGTGGATGTTAACTCACGGATGGTAATAGTTATGATTGATATGAATGATGTGATCTATGTGATTGTTGATTGATAGACTGTTTAGTCTGATGATTGATGATTGAATAACTGCTTGGGTGTTATTTGGTCGATACGTGCTCGTGGTATGATAACGAGTATCGTGATATGATGGAAGTCAGCTATGCATGGAATTGGGCTTGGCTCGTTTTCAATTGGCTGAACAGTTGTAGACCTTCTAATGTATGTGTTGTAACGGAAGGGATTCAACTGTGCCAAGTAGCAAAGGGATATGGGTAAACCTTTGCCTTGGCCTGCAAATGGTTGAAAGGTTCTGCGCCGAACCGCCGGTTTTCCGGATTTATGTGATTACATGCTTTTGTATTGATTGTTGCTGTTTGCTGTTGTGGCTTAACTTCCATTCACTTATCTTTGTGCTAATTCACCACTGTTAACCCGTTTTTGCAGGTTTCGGTACAAACAACTGTTTAGCTGGGGTTTTGTCAGAAGAAAAACTTGATCAACACTATGATAGTATATTTTGAATAGAGACGAGCCATATTTTGTATATCTTTTGTATCACAATTTATACTGTGTTTCTGCAAACAATATGTAATTATTTGTGGGTGTTTTGTACTTAATCTATTTCAATGCTTCCGCAGCGAATTAAAAAAATGGCTTAAGATTTTCGGTGTTACAGCATTACACAAGGTTTAAGTCCGCAAAGGACTGAGATAGCTCACCCATTATGGGTTAACACACAACCAAATTACACTTTAATTCCACAATCAAAATACAAACTCAAAGCATACAGATATAAATCTAACATAAATAAGCTTTTTCAATTCAAAGCATGTCAATCAACTTCTTGTCATTGTTAAAAGTATTCTTTGCATCTTGATGCTTTATACAAAGATCGGACAATATTTCTTTTAGCTTAGCATTGTCTTCTTTTAGATCATTTGCTCTTAACTTCTCCTTTTCAAAATCATCTCCTTTCTTCCCAACTTCGACTTCATACATCTGTCATTTCTTCTATAGAAGTTGAACTTCCTCAGACTCTTTAGACATCTTCTTCCTAAGCATTTCAATCTCTTCTTTCAGAGAATCTGCTTTTTCCTTTTCATACCCTTGAAGTATTAAATCACTTTCATGACTATTGGTTGATGAATCTTTATGTTTCTTACAAAATTCAGAAAGTTGACCTTTAAGCTTTGGGGTTTCTTCTTCTAAGTCATCATATAAGAAAAACGTATCATTCAACCTATTCTTTAACTCTTCTTCAGCTTTTGTAATGCAAGGGTTGAGTGCAGACCGCATTGCTAAACTTTCTTGAATTGATATCCTTGTAAGATTCACCTTAGATAACTTGAATCACAAAATGATCGTTAAGGAGTGGAAATAGATATGATAAGAAAATCAACGAAATTGAATCTTGTTCATAACAACGAGGTCCGTGGGCAGTGCCCCCAGTAGCTTGGTCCAAGGGGTGGCAATCACTGGCGGGGTCCAAGGCTGGGGTTGAGCTACCAGGGGCTCTACCCTTGGACTGAATTCGGTTCGTTTAACACTTAATATTTTTCATACGTAGGAACTGAATTCGGTTGTTCATCCCCTTTTGAATGAAATTCAGATGTTCATCAATCCTCAACCGAGAATTTTCAGGTTCGATCCAAAAGTTAATTTCTTACCAAGAATGCCTAGACAAATCAACACCATCACAACACAATCAAATTCGTTGATTAACAACAACAAATCAAGGCTAATTTGATGATTCTTTGAAACTTTTCTTTTCACCCGTTTTTACTCAAATTCCAGATCTACCCACTATTTATTGTTTAATTTGAAATTAACTAATGCAGATCTATTCCATGATGATAATCTATCATCAATGACCAAGAAAACTAACCTTAAAAACAGATTTGATGAATAACGATTGTTTTTCCCGAGTTTTCCTCTCGTTTTTGCTCAAAAACTTCAAATCTTCGGAAATCAATGATGATTCATATCAAATCTTCACTTCTTTCAGCTCTGATACCACTTGTTTCTCCGAAGTGATTCAAGTATCAAGCTAAACTCACAAGTGCATATGTAAGATCTAAAGAGAATATGTAAAACACACACTTAAGGTGTAGATCTATAGGCATGAATATGGCAACCAGTGAACTACAAGGAGTCAAATTCTATTTACACTCCTTGGAGTATTTTACATATTGAGCCCCTAACATTTGTATTTAATACAAAGGTCACATAATTGTTAACTTCTATTTCTATACAATATTAAATCCTAACAAGGTTGCCTACCGAAGTTTGGTAGGTACTTCCTGAAGAATACCTACGTGCACTAACTTTCTTACTTCGTCACAATATGCTTTACTTCTTTCTGGTATCCCTATTATGTTTGTTGGTTCCCATGCAAGTATGGTTGGTTATATGCCCACTGATACACGTATATTGGAGTCACTGCCGATGAGGTACGGACCTATTGGGTCACACGCCAAGCGTTGAATCCGACAACACAAGTCAAGAGAATCAAACTATTGAATTAGGGTTTCTGTCGACCTTCACGGGCCCTAACGGGTCATGAAGAGGTCGTGACGTGAAGCCCTTCACGGTGCTTCATGAGCCAGGTAAGGAATCGTGTAAGGGCCGCCTTCACGGCCTGTGAGAGCCCGTGAAGGCAGAAATCAATGTGACACTTTAATCTTATTAGACCTTTTTGGTTGGTCCAATCAGGGCTGGCCTTGGAAGCCGACCCTAGTGCCCCTAGAGCTTCTTCTTTGCCCTTATAAGCCCATGTTTTCTCTCTTGCAAAAGTACCAACTTACATACACTACAAAGCATACTTAGAGCTCTCTTGTGAGTTTAAGTTAGAGTTATCAAGGCAAGAGGTTGTGTGGCTGTTCTTGGAGCCTAGCTCGAGTTGGGAGGTCAAAGTTCCAAGCTTTAGCAAAGGTGATTCACGACATCTTGGTGTGGATACTAGTAGAGGAACTTCATTTCTGATTCAAGTATCACATCCTCAACACCACAACCACTAGAGACATCAAGGGTATAATCTCTTTTCTATGTTATTTGGTTTGTTCTTGTTGCTATGCTTCATTGTAGCTAGATCCCACTTAAAGATTCCCGTGCATGTGGTTTGAAAACCCGAAAAACTCTTTTAGAAATCCGTTGCTTCCGTTGCTTATGGGTTTTGTAGCATGCATGAGAATCCTTCAAGTACAGCAGTGTTGGCTCTCAAAAGATCCTCTAACCTCGTTTTGCATACTTTTGACAATCCGTCTCCAATGCATACTTTTTGGTTTAAGAATGTGTGTGATGGAGTATCTTCTTCACTAGCAAAGAGCTAATGATATTGTCTTGTTCGATATGAAATATTCCTAATGGTCGTCCTTATAGAAAGCAGTTGAAATATGATTATAGAGTGGATAGTTTAGGCTATGGCCCGCAAAATTTTCATTACTGGTCATCTAAAATTACATTATACTTCGAGGGTGCCCTGACCACTATAAAATGGAGATTAGCGGCTGTGGTATTTAGGACGGCGCCAATTACTACTCGAAGTGTTATGACACCTTCAGGATAGGAGGTTTCTCCTAAGAACCTTGTCAGGGAAGTGTTGGCGGGGCGTAACATTCCTCGTGTCTCTCTACATAATTGCATAAGGCAATGGTAGTAGATGAATTCTACGGTGCTTCCCCTGTCCTAATGTACTCGTGCTATTTAAAAGTTTGCAATTCTTGCACAAGTTAGTATGGGCTCTTCTGCTAGGTCTTCCCTAAAAATGGGAGGAGGGTTATCCAGTAGGAGGTGAGACTGTCTTCCTCCTCTTTTCTCCTTTTGGTTGTAGGAGCTTTTCCATGGATCATGTTGATTTGCCCTTCTAGAAGCACTTTTTTCAACTCCTACTTTATTACTATTGTTTTCCATGCAAGTGGCATTTTTATTCCATTATCTTCCTTCTTTTCCACCCTGGACTAGTTGATCTAGTTTCACTACTTTCATAGAAAGTTTAATTTCTCATCTCAATTCATTGAAACTGTTAGTTCCGTGCCCTCTATCTTGATCAAATCTGCAGTATTTCCTGGAGTTACCTTTTCTTCCTTCTAAGAGTTGTAGAGGAGGTATGAACTCTATCAAAGAAATGTTGGTGGGGCGTAACATACCTTGCATCCCTCTGGGTAATTTTCCAAAGCAATGGTACTACATGACTTTTACGGCGCTTCCATTGTCCCAATGTACTCACGTTATTTCAAAGTTTGCAATTCTTGCACAAGTTACTATGGGATCTTCTGCTAGGTCTTCCCTGGAATTGGGCGAGGAGGGTTATCCGGTAGGGGGTGAGACTGTCTTCCTCCTCTTTTCACCTTTTGGTTGTAGGAGCTTTTCCTTCAATCATGTTGATTTGCCCTTCCAGGGGCTTCTTTTAACTCCTACTTCATTACTATCGTTTTACATCCAAGTTTCTTCTTTTCTTTCATTATCTTCCTTTCCTTCACTCGCTTGACTAGATTATCAAGTTTCCCTACTTTCACAGCAAGTTTAATTTCTCTCCTCAATTCTTTGCAACTGTTAGTGTCGTGCCCTCTGTCTTGATGGAATCTGCAGTATTGCCAGGAATTACCTTTTCTCCTTTTGGTTATAAGAACTCTTCCTTGGATCATGTTGATTTGCCTTCTAGGGTCTTCCTTCAACCCCTACTTTATTGTTGTTGTTTCCCATGCAATTGGAATTTTTTTCTTCCATTCTCTTCCTTCCCTTTACTCCCAGACCTGGATGTTCCAGTTTCCCTGTTTGCACAACAAGTTCAATTTTTTATCTTAATTCTCAACAACGGTTTGTGTCGTGCCCACTGTCTTCATGGAATCTGTAGTATTGCCTCGCATTACCTTTTCTTCCTTCTAAGAGTAGTAGAGGGGGTCTTATTTCTACTCTTTCACGTTCCATGGTTAGTATCTCTTTGGTGTTTTCAAGAGACTATCAATAATAGACCCCTGCCCCTCTTGGTATTTATCCCTAGAACTAGAGTATCATGTGGGTGTTGTGTACCCCCTGCTATACTTAGGGATAAAAGGCTCATGCTTCTTTCGATTCTCATTTATTTGCTCCTTCTTTAACATGTACTTGAGTACGCTAGACATTTCTTTGCCTTGACCCCATGCGTAAGCCTTGTCCATGCATTCCTGAAAGGTTTTGGGGACATATGAAGAAAGTTTTCAATCTGCTGTCTTGGCCAAATGGCCATTATGAATCCTGATATGAGTTCTGTCTGGGGAGGTCTGGGATCTATGCCTTTTCATTGTTGAAATGGGGGATAAAATCCTTCAAACTCTCTCCTGCTTCCGACTTTACTAGGTGGGTCACAAGTGAGACTCTTTATGCGCCTTGTGGGGATGAAAGTGAGAGACAAATGTTAGATATCAATATTATGTTTGTAATCTAGTTTATCTTTTGTACTTTGGTGTCACCTTTGCATGTTATATATAAGGTGACACGTGCCTTCTTTCATGTAACTCTTACCATATTCAAAGATATAATACACACACTTAAGAGTGTTTTCTCTCTACTTGATTTCTCTCAAAGTACTCATATTTGATTATCAATTGGTATCAGAGCCAAATCTTTGTTAAAAAATGGCTCTTGATTGAGGAATCAACGAGAAAACAGCAACAATTGGTGATCAATTGATCGGATTTTGAAGAAAACAGTCGAATTTGGGTACATTAGGATTTTTATCGAATTGGCTGTTATAATGGAGTGTTTGTAGTGAGTTAGATTCGCAATAGGTGATTAAATCTATGATAGTCCGCGATCTTAATTTGCATCAGATTGAGTGGAATTTTGATTTTGATTTTCTCGAGTTCTTGAACATTTTGATTAAAAATGTATAGTTTTGATTGAATTTTGGTGTAATTTTGTATTCTTGTTGTAATTCGCATCTAGTCGAAGTCATAGGAAGAAAAAAATTTCAAATTTGAACAAGATTTGAAGGTTTTGGGGATTTTGAAGGTGACAGATTGCACAGTGTGAAGAACTATCGGATTTGTGCCTAAATCCGAAGAACAAGCGGATTTCTTCAAATCCGAGAGGTGAAAGTATCGGATTCCGACAATTTTTTCAAGTGTCGGATTTGAAGTATTTGATATCGGATTTTAAAATCAACGGATTTTAAAAATCAAAAGATTTTGATATCAAAGGATTTGAAGTGTTTGATAATACGGATTTTAAAAGTTATCGGTTTTTGAAATCATCAGATTTTGAAACCGGATTCTGAGTTGATAGAGGATTCTGAGATAGCGGATTCTAAGTATCGGATTGTATTCATCAGATTTGATTGTTATCAGATTCAAGGATTTCAAGGATTGTGACTTGCAGATTGTGACTTACGGATTGTGACTTGCGGATTGTGACTTACGGATTGTGACTTGCGGATTGTGACTTACGGATTGTGACTTGCGGATTGTAACTTACGGATTGTGACTTGCAGATTTTGATTACAAGAAAGTTGCTGGTATCGGATTCTTCAATTACATCTTACAAAGAAAATATCTTGTTTGAAATATGGGTACATACAGTGACACCTTTTCTTTTGGGTCAGATACTAAATCACCCGTGCTCTATCATGGTGAATATCATGTATGGAAAGGAAGGTTTATGGATTTCATTGAGAATAATGAACAGTATGGAGAGGAAATGAAGAAAAGTATTTTAGAAGGAAATGGGGTATTTAGGATTGATCAAGAAGCTAATCCTAATCATAACCCACCATTAGATGAGATTCATAGAGAAAAACGACCTAGTGAGTACACTGTAGAAGAAAAGCATAGAGCTACTGCAGATAGAAAAGCTAAATATCATTTGAAACATGGTTTGTCAGCTGAATTCTATATCAAAGTCAATGGTTTGAACACAGCAAAGGAAATATGGGACGAAATATAAAGTCAGATGGAAGGGACTGAGTCGGGAGTTTGGATTAAAGAAACAACATTAGTCAATTCTTTTGATCATTTCAAAGCAAGAGATGGTGAAGCTTTGATTGA
>JAUEJL010135850.1:0-11024 GCA_032274825.1 Drosophyllum lusitanicum | reverse complement strand
CTGTTTGTTTAAATTTTGAAACCAGGTGTAAATGTTTTAATTACAGACAAACCCACGCGGTTTGAAAACCTGAAATAATACTTTCAAAAAGAAAAATCTGGTTCTCAAAAGCACGATGTTACAAATATGGACATAGATTTGTCTCGGGAATGTACATTCGCGAAAATGGTTAATGAAAATTTCAATAGGAAAATAGCAATCTGCCAAAGTGAGTAGATAATAGAGAGAGAAGATGTCAAATTTTTATTGCTTAGCAACAATTTGTACCGGTTAATTAGAGAAATGTTGCTTAAGAGTATATAATGGACCCTGAGGCAACACACCACTCCCTTTGCTTGGTACCGACAGTTTTGACCAAGTCTCGGTGTTTCAATGCCGAACGAGAGAGAGAGAGGAGAGAAAGAGGAAAAAAAGAAGAGAATTGACTAAATTTGTTTTATAGTTGTATACTTGATTAGATTACTTGTATATACTTGGATTAACTAAAATTCAAGACATAAATAGACGGTGGGTGTCTAGGCGGGTCAAATGGTCAATTTTGGTGGTCTACATCCAACAGAATTGACAATTTTCTCATTTCAAAGGGGAAATGCCAACAACCGTCTCAAAAGACGCCGTTAAAAAGTTTCAAATTGGCTAGCTAATTAGATTTTTCAGGGAGCTGATCCGTAGACAACAATTTTTAGCCATACATAACAAGGTACAAATAGTTAATGCACATGGTACAAGTTAATGATGTATAAAGTTGTTGTGTATGACCATTTTTGTTGTGTAAGGGTCACCTCCTAATTTTTCAAAACCCAGCTCGACCAGCCAAATTGCTTCGGTTTAAGCCGGTTTACTCTCATTCAGGCTAAAACCGTGCACACACTATCAAAAGGTCGAAACATTGATCATCTTAAGAAGACTTGTGAGATCATGAAAGGTGAATTCCGACGACACTATGCACCACCGGCAAGCCAGTGGTGCTACTCGGGTGCTTTGAAAGTTTGAGAAATATTTTACCATGGTTTCTCTCACGTGCAAGTGTGTGTATTTGTGTATGTAAGTGATGATGGGTGATGATTTATATACAAAACTTTTTATCATGTACAATTATCAGGACTTTTTTATCGTTACAAATCCATTAACTATTTTTCTCAACTACATATTCAAAGGTGATGTGATCAAAACATATACTTTTTATTATGTATGGTAAAAAAGTGTTGTGTACAAATCATCTCTTTTATTATGATTTTAATTTGTTTGTGTAATATTGGTGTGAATTTGATTAGTTTGTTGTATAACTTTTTATTGTGTAATATTTGTTTGTGTAATACTGTGATCAAAACATATACTTTTTATTGTATATGGTAAAAAAATGTTATGCACACATCTCTCTTTTATTATGAGTTTAATTTGTTTGTGTAATATTTGGTGTTAATTTGTTTGTTGTATAAAAATCCTTTCTTAAGTTCTTATTACATTCCAGTAAGTTCTTAGTTCATATCAGTATTTTATTTTCTTTTGTATTTCAGTTTTTATAACATTATTAATTATGGAAGTTTCATGGTATCCTGTTGGTACACCATAGGTTTGGGTTAATAATTTTTACCGGTTAGAAAATTTTAGCAAAATGTTGCTTTAGAGTATACAATGGACCCGCAGCATCCATTCAGCGAGGTAAGCTGGCGGTTGTTACCGAGGCAACACACCACCCCCTATGCTTGGTACCGATAATAGGAAAAAAAAATTGCTTCAATATAAGCCGGTTTACTCTTGTTCAGGCTAAAACCGTGCACACGCCATCAAAAGGTCAAAACATTGATCATCTTAAGAAGACTGGTGAGATCATGAAAGGTGAATTAATTCTGGGGCAACAGAATGATATCAATATATCTACATTTAAACATGAATATTCTCTTACATAAGGGAACTTAATCTAAACGCTATGAGAGTGGGCATAAGATGCTTAGAAAAGCATTTATTATTTTGGCTTATTGCACTCTTAAGATCAAGAGTAATGCTAAGAATATATATACAGAACATCCGGTCACATTTCCGAAAGAATATTACTGATTTTACGAAGCTCTTTCAAAGCTGCCATGGCTGTCATTTGTCCTCTGTCTACAAGGGCCTTCTTTGACAAGTTGTCGACATGCCCTGTTTCACCCTTTTCTTGCTGAATCACCGATTCAATCACCTGTTGTGTTTGATAAATGGTGTCAAAAGTTAGTTGGTTCCCTATCACGAGGAGGCAATTTTGACCCGTTTATTAGGAATACATGATTGGGTTACTTTTATCTGCTAAAGGTAATGTAAAAAGGCTGGGAAAAAGTAAAAGCGTCAAATGAGTGGATTAGGTCGAAAGCGACCAAGAGGGAACTATTTAATGCATAAACCTCCTTAATCATTTGTAATAAGAATGGACAAACTAATTATTCATTTAAGAGGGAAAAAACAATTTTGAGACAAAAAAATGTTTCGGGTCAACTCAACCCAAACCAGAAGCATTTCGACTTATTTTGCCCAGACAGACCGACACACCAATATGCAGACATCTAGTCATAATCATTATCATGTAAGGGCAAATGAAATAAGTGATTAGGAAATGAAAATAATAATAATACCTGAAGATTCTCCACCATGGATTGGCCAAGATTTTTCAAAGAACAAATCTTGTTTTGGTTCACGGATTCTCCTTTGCTTGTTTCATCGGTTCCAGAAGACATCGCTTCACTTTTCTGATCACGCCCCACAAGAGAAGAATTTGTAGAATCACCTTTCTCCAACAAACCCTCGCCCCCATTTTTTCCAAACTTCCAAAACCACTGAAACTTTCCTGCTGAAAGTATTCTATCCTTCAAATTCGGTCCAGACTTGCCTGTAGAATCTTCATTCTCCACTGCATTTAGAGAAGTAGCATCTTCAGGGGCATCAGAAACTGGGTCAGGCTCATTATCATGAACTTCCTGGATGACATTACATGATTCCACAGCAACACAAGGCTCGGGCTCGGGCTCGGGCTCAGGCTCGGGCTCAGGCTCTGGGCCAGGATCCGTTTCATCAATTAATAAATTAGAAGCTACGCTACTTTGCTCAGTGTCGTTTTCATGGTCATTAGCATCGCTTATTGGGCTTGGCGGGTCAGAGAATATAGAAGAGTTCTCTTCACTGGCACCGTTTCTAATCACTGGCTTTTCATTCCCAGTTTCTTCTTCTAAGCCAAGTTGTCGAGCTAAATCATCAAGCAAATTTCTCCTAACATGTCGTCTAGAAGGGCCTGTTTTTTCACTATTTGTCTTTGACGAAGATGGGTCAGATTCTGTTCTTTTCAAACGCAACTTCACTTTCTCTGACCAAGCTTTAGGTTTACTTTGACTTTGATTCAGTGGTTTAGTTTGTTTTCGTTCTTCTTCTTTGTGCAAAACCCTCCATTTCTCTTCCCAGTAGCTATCACGCACCATACTTACTGGGCTTCCCAAAGCAGCTGCGTCAGATGACAGACTGTGAACTCTAGAACCTGTCAATTTACTCTGCTCGTGGACCCCATCACTATTCATTCGAGGGGTGACCGATCTCATAGCATCGATAGCAACCTTAACCAACGAATTAGCCTTCTTCAAGAGTTTTCCCAAATTCACATCTTGTGGAAAGTTTAGTAATCTCTGGAGGCAAGATGTAGCGGTTTCAGTAGCAAGAACAGATGATCGAATATAAAGTATCATTGAAACAGCAAGTGCTGCAATGAATGCACCCCGTGATGAATTAAGGACATCAAAACTGCTTTCGGGGTCATTTTCAGAAACCCCATCTAGTCTACTGTTGTCGAATGAAAAAATTTCATCCCAGATTACTAAAAGGTCATCTAGAGCAAATTCACGCCCGAATAGAACCCGTAGCCATCTAAGCGCAAAATATTGTGGTTCAACTCCTAGCTCGATAAGATGAGCGTACAGAGATGAATCCACAATGGCTAATAAATGGTATAATGCAGAAGATGCTTCTATTACAGGGGGTAAACAGTTTTGTTTTCCATTTAAAGATGGAGAGAAAAAGCTTGCCATTGAAACCGCACCACCAGAACCATTCATTAATGCATCAAACATACAATATGCATCGTGTTCCATAAATTTCTCAGATAAGACGATACCTAATTCTCCCTCGGCCCCATAAGCATCACTAAATGAAATGATCGTTTGTATCTTAGGATCAAGTTCATCAAGGTTATTAAACTTTAATTGATGCTCTTGGATTTCGTTATTGTCTTCTATATGTTGAGATATTTGTTTTAAATTGGATTTATAGGCAGAATCAGTCTCGTGAAAGGAGAGGCCATCAAAATTATCAGTGAAGTAATGTTCGTATAATTTTTGCACTGCAGAAAGACGCTCAACATCAGCCTGGAGAACATATAATAAAGGAGCCAAGAGTTCATGCATCCCTGTAAACAATAAATAAAGATTAAATGAGTCCTGGTATATGCAAAATGAGTGCATCATAAACCAGCGTGCAATGCAAACTCATAAAAACAAATAAACAATCTTCTTATCCGTGTAAATTTCATAATCGGGTCATATGTTGTGTGTAAAAGTGCACACACAAGTTTCGATATTCATCATTTACAACTCAAAACAACTGTAGAAGAGAGTGCTTAGATGCACGTCTGTTGTTTTAAATTGTAATAATCAGGATGCTTGTGTAAATTGGAGAATTCGGTTTACTTATCGCCTAATTATAAAATGACCAAGGACTTTTTTGTCGGAGAAAAAGAGGGATGCCAAATGAGCGCAAAAATTTCTTTAATTAGGATACATATGTAACTGTATTCTACTCTTTGGTAATCAGCTTTGTTGCAGCTAGTATGAAATTAGAAATGATTATTTGACTCTTATTAAAATAATCAGATGATCAGAATCAGAATCGATTTATGCACATACTAAAAAATAGGACAAATTGCATAAAATTACAATAAACTTTTGTCGTATTACCATTGTATACAACCAACTTAATTTTTTTAAAAACAAAACAATCAACTTTCATAATCATTCCATTGTATGCAAACAACTTTTTTCTGTGTCTGATTTTTAATTACCATTGTATACAATGAACTTTGTCATAATTGTCATTGTATACAACTTGCATACAATGAAAAGATTATAAAAAGTTAATTGTATTGTTTCGAAAAAATAAATTTTATTGTATACAATAGTAACTAAGACAAAGTTCTTTGTATTTTCTTGCAATTATCCCTAAAAATTAGTATTATAACCTCAAGTGACAATAATCACATAACCTGTTCCAAAATGCAAATCCAAACACCCCTTTGCCATTTATTGCTTCATTCTAAGTTCTTTTCCAACAAGAACATCCATAATTCAAGACAAAAAGATAAAATTTTGCAAGATTTTTCTCCATGAAAATATCATAACCACTTATGTAAATTAGTCCTCAATCATAACCGTCAATAAGGAGTGATGAATTCAAATATTCAATAAATGCAAGAAAATTATGGAATTGATCTTGAAACACTAAATTACCTTGTCTGTACCCATAGTTTGGATGTCTTATACACCAAAGCAACAAGATTCTTCTTAACATTCCTTGACATCCAGGAGTCTGAAAGTAGCTGCCATGTTCAGGATACAAGCGTGACAAATCTTGGTCAACCATTTTCTCTAATTCAGCTTTTTGAAAAAACCGCCCCCACATACTATCTGTTTAAACATAATTGCATCACCAGGTATCAATAACTAGCCAAAAAAACCAAGATGTATTAAGATTTCAGAACATTAATTGAATTGCACATGTATAACTTTATAGCCTTTTCTTTCATTTATGATCGCCATTAATAAGTTTCTTTTCTCAATGCACATAAAGTTCTTAATTTGTAAAATATATTCTCAAACGAAGAAACACGAAAATTTTACCAGGGTCTTGGGATAACGGATTGTCCATAACGAGATCGGGAAAGTTGCTTCCATCTTTGGGTATAAGAGGATCAATCAGGAGCCTCCTCCTTAAAGCAGCATAGCTGGAAAACAAGACATTTTTAATGATTCAGAAATAAAAGTTAGATTGTGCATTGGTTTAAAAGTTAAAACTTTAATTTTCTATTGAATAAGGGTGTGTATGGCGAAAGTGGCTGAGGCGGGGGCTGGAGCTGTGGCTGGGGCTCATTAATTGATAATCCCAAGCCCAAGCCATAAGCTACTTGAAAAGGCTTTTATTCTGAGGGCTTACGAGGGATCTCAAGATTTTAACACCCGAATGGAGCTAGAGGGCTGAGAATTATAAAAACTAGAATCTCAAGCCTCTATAATCCCCGTAAGCCCGTTGCCGAACACACCCTAAATTCTGACACCAGAAAAAAGGTACATTAAATCAAACCCTACTACCAAACTCCATAAACATTTTCATAACAGATCAATATATTGAATTATAACAACTTATGAACCAGAGCTAATTTATCATACAAATCAAAGATGTTTACGCAATCAGATACATAAATTCACTAACTTTCCTATCAAATTCTAGTGAAATTTCTTAAACTTTGAAAATTAAACACATAAACACGCATATACCTTCTACGGGAGTTGGCGGTAACACGACGAACATCATCTACGGATGAAGAAGAAGGTAAAACCCCCAAATCAGTACGCCACTGAACTCCTCGGAGGTCCCAAAACCGGCGATTATTATCCAAATCACCTCTCTCCGGTGACGACTCCGTCGACGATGAAGATTCCGGTGATGTCTTCGTCGTCGGCTCGATCAAAGCCGCCGGTGACATACTTTTAATTGACCAAAAATTCACAAAACCCTAGAAACTCAATCAAAACCCAGAACCCCCAATTCGCTAATTTTATCCAAATGTTCGATTAGATGAGCAAAAACAAACACTACCGCAGCAAAATTGTCTAGCGTAAATATATAAAAATAAATAAATCACAAATTATATTTGTAAACAAGAAACAAATCAGGGAATCTATGAATAGAAAGAGAGAAATCTGGGCTAACCCGCGGATTTACACAGAAATGCTTGCTGGGCTTTTGGAAATTTCATGACACAGAATAAAACAGATCTCATCAAATACCAAAATCAAGATGAAAAATCACACAAAAACATATGAAATTTACAAGTAGATCTTAGAAGACTTGTAGAAGAAAAGAATTTGAGAGGAATTTGTGAACTGTTTTGTTTTGATTGGGCAGAAAAAAAGGGAGATTGATGTGGAAAAAAGCGTGAGCTGAATGGAACTTGAAGAAGAATGATTCGCATATTGTGGATTTTGTTATCATTTTCGCAACAAAAACAAAATAAAGGTAGTGGGCAGTCTTTGTCAAAGCATGAAGGATTGTGTTTTCGTCTTCCACTAGATCATACAATATAAAATTAATTAAATAGTTTTCGTATTTGATTGGCACTTTTTTTAATGGAGAGACTATTCTTTTACGAAATTTTTTTTTACTATATATAAAACGTATAATATTTTAAAAGCTAATTTATAAGTTAGTAAAATATTTATTTTATATGAATAGACTAATTTCTTTCGTGAAAAATCATGTCGCTTCTGAAATAGAAAAATTCAATTTTCTTCTTCAATATCCCTATACCTTATTCTCTTACCTGCTAGATAAATTATATGTAAAATTTACTAATTTTTTTTATTTTATTTTTTTTAATTTTAACATTTTTCTTGATCTCTCTAAAATTGATTGAGATCATATAATGTTGTAGTCAAACATTACCAAGTCTCTCACAAACATAAGAGTGATACCCTTACTTTTAAACGGAGGTTAAGATCTTCTCATGTTATGTTCAAACATGGTATACAATGTTGTCTCACAAACATGAGAGCAGGCCATCATTTTAAGTAAATAATTGGTCCCATTGTAGGTCTCTCTCTTATGTTTGTAAGAAAACATGATAGGTCATGTTTGACCCTAACATAAAAGAATCTTAACCCTTTAAACGAGGTGTGTCTAGTTAGACCACTTGTGTGTCTCAATTAACTCCCTGTGATGTGATGTGATGTGTTGTGATGTATGTAAGTGTGTGGTACATATTAAAAACCGTAATTAATTAATATGTTATGTATGAGATATAATAAAGTGGACCAAATAGCAACAACACCAAGATGTTGATTTTTTAAAATAAAATTGCAAATAACTAGTTACTAAAATTTGTCGTAGGAGCAAATGATTTGCCAACAATGTTTTAGATCATATTACTACTAATTGTATTTAACTTGTATTTACGGATTATTTAAAAGACAGGTAACAGCAGCAAAGCTTCTTATCTTAGTATATCTTGATACAAGGGCAGTTGGTGAAGCCTTTACTACGTCATTCATCTCCTTTGTGGACAACTTTCGTTGCTTGACTGATTGCTCATGGTTGAGTAGATTACCATAAAGAGCAACCAGAGACATTCCCTTTATTTTCTCACTATGCCTTAATATTGTGACAAAATGATCTCGTCTTAGGGAGGGAGTTTAGAAACTTATTCATCAAGACAAAGTTGCTCTTGGTTATTCTGCCATTTTTAAGTCATTTATAAGGCAGTTGAACCTAGTGCATGTCTGAGTAAGACTCTCACCTTTCTGAGCAAAGAAGAATTCATACTCTCTGTTGAGGAGGAGTTTCTTATTCTCCTTAACCTCTCCAATACCTTCGTAAGCAACTGTGAGTGCATTTAACATCTCTTTCACAGAAGTACAATTTAGCACTTGATGATAGATCTCATTTGGGAGTGTAGAGACAAGAGCTAATCTGACCTTAACATCAAGGTTTACCAGCCTCTTATCTTCATCAGTCCACAGATGCACGGTTTTAGTTATGATTCTTTCAGTTGTGGAGGTTAAACCTTCTGGTTCAGATGAAATAGATAAAATAGAAGTAGGAACGTAAGGACCACCATTAACAATATCTAACATTTGCATGTCTAAGGTGGACAGGAAGAGATGTGCTCTACTCTTCTAAATAGAGAAGTTTTCAGTATCAAACATAGGAGATCTTGTAAAGATATAGTGTTTGGCATATTTGTAGCATTGGATGATGAGGCCATTTTGAGAGGGCTAGAAGTAGTTGTAGAGCAAGCAAAACAGATCTAGATATTGATTATCTAACCTACTCTGGTACTAGTTGTTAGTCCCAGATTGAGAACGCAACAACGAATGTTTGTTAAAGGGGGGTTGAATACAAACTCTAACTTTTTAACACGTGATTATACTCTTATATAATTCTTGTTGATTATGAATCAAGAATTATATGTACTAAAAGCAAAAATTCTAATTACAATAAAAGGTGGCAACTAATTTTGTCTAACACATAGACAAGCTATTCCTAAACAACATATGTTAAGGAAGTTCAACACATGAACGTGTTTGTTTTTACACAAGATGCTAACTCTAAAAAAATTCTTGCTAAAAAGCTTGAACTTGCTTTTAAAATCTTTTCTTAATGAGCTGTGTAGTTTCTCAACGTATGAGATTTTGTGGTTGTTTGCTTCTTGTTCTGCATGCTTTACATCTATTTATAGAGATCTTCGTAGAGACAAAGGTGAATAATAATATTTATAATGATAGTAGACGAAAAGTAATATTACTTTAACACAAGTGGTTGCGTAAAGTAAAGTTACTTTTCTAACAAGGATAATCCACTAGCAATAAATAATATTATCAACCTTATCATTTGCCGTGTAGCTTTGGCTTTCAATTTGGTAGTCGTCTTTTAATCATTTAAGCTTCTGTTGACTTGACGAGAGTAGAGATGTAGTTGCCTGACATACTTCAGCTTTCGACAGATCTTCTAGAACCTTTCTTCAAAAATATCTTCATCCTTTTCCAGAGGACAAACATCTATCATTTTTGTCTCGAACTTGATCCAAAAAGTGCTTTAACAGTTACAAAGAAAGATCTAAAGACATAATAGAACAACACATATTCTGCCTTTGACTTAAGAATAAATACAAAGTAAAGCGTGAGTTGATTGTTACATTTTGCACGACTCGGCGGACAAATATACTAAGCTTCAAAATAAGATTGCTCAGCCCAAGGGTTTATGATCACATGATTAAAACAAGGACTTAGGTTATAACAAATGCTCAGTTGATCGTAAAGATGCTCAGCTAACCAACTGTTAGACTTGGGAGAGGTGTAAGCTAATCAACCTAGATGATCAGGTAATCAAAGATGCTCAGCTAATCATTCTGAGTGATAAGCTTATTGAAAACAAAGGCTTGTGTTTGTAAGATTTACTTAATTGATGTGAGTTGCCCTCAGCTAATCAATTGGTTCTCTGAGCTAATCAAAGTCATCGCTCAGTCGATAAGAGTAATCACTCAATTGATGGTTGTAGGCGCTCAGCTAATCAACGTTGTTGCTCAGCTGATAGTTGTTATTCCTCAGCTGATGGTCTTTAGCAGCATTAACTTTAGTAAGCAGCATTAACTTTGGTAAACAGCATTAACTTTGGTAAGTAGCATCAACTTTGGTAAGCAGCACTAACTTTGGTAAGTAACATTAACTTTGGTAAGCAACATCAACTTTGGTAAGCAGCATTAACTTTGGTTGATACTTCATACTTAGAGAATTCTTTAAGTCTGAATCAAACAACACATGTTTGAAAACAATGTAAGTCATACTAAATGTATAGTTTGGTTATCATCAAATCCTATGTATTTCAATAGACAGATTTGATTATTGGGGTGAAGTGATTATCTCCCCAACAATTAAGCTCATAATCCATGAAAATCTTGACTCAAACACGTCCAACTAAAAGATGGACCTCAAGAACACATCACCTTCTAAAAATCCTATCAATTCTCTAAGGCCCTGTTTGTTTCGTGGTATTTCCTGGGATTGAGAATTCAAATCCTAAGAAATCAAGTGTTTGTTTGGAAAAAAGGCAAAGGATTTCAAATGATAGGATTTCCTTGAAATCCTACCAAATTCTTTAGACATGGGATTTTATAAATCCTCCCACCCCCTAGTATTTTCAAATCCATAAACAAGGGAATCTCCAAATTACCATATTACCCT
>JAUEJL010135839.1:0-11025 GCA_032274825.1 Drosophyllum lusitanicum | reverse complement strand
GGCGAGTAGCGACCGACGATTAGGGCTTCGTATGTCGGGGGTGGTGCGCAGTGGTGGTGTCCCGACGATTGGCGACAACAGTGGTGGCGGTGTTGGGGCAGTGGTGGGAAGCAACGACAGAGATGGGGGCGGCGGTAGGTGGCAGCGATGAAGGGAGGCGGTGGTGGTGTTTTTCCTCTGCGTTCCAGTCTTTTCCTTTTAAGAATCCCATTGTTTTGCCAAACACAAAAAGGAGGGAATTACATTCCAAATCAAATTCCTCCCAATTCCAATTCCTTCTAGGATTTCAATTCCAATGAAAAACAATCCGCGAACCAAACACCACCTAAGCTTATTGAGGATTGCAATCAAGTAATGTTTAAATTGTCATCTGCCAATAATACAGGGGGTTGTTTGAAAATATCCTTTTTAAACATTCCATCTAAAAATCCTAACAAAAAATTCTGAGTTTTAACATCTCCCAATAAAATCCACTGGTCAACGCATTGCCCAGAAGATAAACTTGGCTTTTGCTCAAGAACTTGGTAACCTAATATCATGAATAAAGAATTTTCCGTCACTGCTGGAGTCACCAAATATCGAAGATATTCATCTGATTCGTAATGCGATAGGTAAGCCTTGATTCTTAAGAACCTAACACATTATTGCACTTCATAAGAATTGTTAATCTTAGTGATTGATTACTCTGTCATGAAAACCTAGATAGAAATTACGTAAATAATCAATCCTGATTGATCCTGTTGATTGACTGCTTTTCCATGCGTCTTTTCAGAGCTGCTGTTACGAAATTGTTCATAAGACGTTAAATCAGGCAACTGTTGCTCCTTGCTCTCCAAAATCATTTTTCTTGCATCTGATATGGAGATCACATCATCGTCTCCAAGGGGACAACTTTGTCATCGCTTTACACTTGATGAGATTATATTAGCCACACGCAACTTCAATGAAAACCTCCTAATTGGGAGAGGTGGATTCGGGAACATCTATAAAGCCATAATTTACGATGGAACTTATGTGGCTATTAAGCGGTTGGATCCCAACTCTAATCAAGGTGCCTCTGAGTTTCGGGCAGAAGTTGAGATACTTCCTATGTTGCGACACCGTAACATAGTGGATTTGATTGGTTGCTATAATGATGATACAGACATGTTCCTGGTTTATGAATATATGTCAAAGGGAGACCTTGGATCTCATCTACACAAGCATCTTACTCCTTTATCTTGGTCGCAAAGGCTCAAGATAGGTATTGATATTGCACGTGCCTTAGACTACCTCCATAGTGGGGCAAAAGGACAAGGGATCATACACGCTGATCCGAAGAGCTCAAATATTTTGTTGGATGACCACTGGACCGCCAAACTTACAGACTTTGGATTGTCTAAAATAATCCCTGTCGAAAGCCCATCTACCCATGTTAGTACCTCTATTGCAGGCACACTTGGGTATATGGATCCAGAATTCTTTCATACCGGTAGACTAAGTAAGAAGTGTGATGTGTATACCTTTGGAGTGGTTCTGTTGGAAATTCTATGCAGGAGGCGTGTAACAGATGCGAGTGGTGATGGGGAACGGAAGCCGTTGACCGTATGGGCTCTAGACTGTCTAAAAAAAGGGAAACTAAAGAGTATCGTTGATCCAGATTTGACGGGGGAGGTTTCACTTAAGTCCTTAAAAGATTATGCAAAAATTGCACAGGGCTGTTTGCATCTAAATTCAGAGCTACGTATTACAATGGCTGAGGCTGTGGTTGGTCTGGAGTCTATATTGGCGTTACATGAGAGAACTGCGTATTCAACTCCCCAAATGGGCAAACGTACATCAGACAGTAGCTTGCGCAAGTATTTCCTTTCCTCTGGTACAGCCAAAACTTTTATGTGTTCTATGCTTGTGTATGAATTTTATTTACCATTGATGCATCAATCTGTGTATATGCTGATATGTATGTCATTTTTGGTAATTTCATTTCATTACCGCGAAATTTACACAAAATAGAGAACAAGCTAAGGTATAATTATTTTCGCAAACACTAGAATTAACAAAACAAGAAGGTTTGTTGTTTAATAATATGATTTTTGGTGAATCAATTATATTACCATGAAATTTGCATCGAGTATTGATTGAGGTGGTTTTTTTTGTCTTAAAATAAAATTGAACAACAAACGCAAGCACTCACCTACTTTACACCTTTGTCCCAAACCTCAACCATTTGGTTGATGACCCCTTTAGATACACATGGATACCTCTAAGTCATAGGTCTATTGGTAAGGTATTTGATATTTATATATCGAAAATTGGTATATAAGTTGTTATAAGAAATTGGTAGATAAAATGTTATAAACAATGATGTAAAATGTTAAAAAGTTTTGTTAAAAAAGGTTATAATGTTACATGTAATTTATTAAAAAATTATTACAAAAAGATGTTATTTTTATAAAATTAAATATAATAAACTGAATATTTAAAGAAAAAGAAATACATATAATTACAGACTTTAGCGACTAAAAGCGTGAGTTTGAGAAGGGGAAGATGGTCACTGAAAAAAATTTGTCGGCTGGGTTGTTAGAAGTTCAACAAAATTTCAAAAGAGAGACAGTCAGTGTAATTAACAAAGATCAGGGACAATATCTGAAATCCAAGCAAACCACAGGGACTATTTTGTAATTTACTTAATAAACTATAATCCCAATTTACTGTTTACCTATGAGTTGGTTAATTTAACTCTAACAGGTCAAATGGCTAAAACTAGTTTTTTAGCTAAAAGGGAAAAAGATCAAGTGGGTTAGAAAACTTCCAAAAGTGTATTTTTTAGCATACAAGTATAAATGTACTTATAGGCTTGTGTGTGCATGTATGCATCTCTATTCTGTTCCTTTGGGTGATCCCTTGTTGACCTTTTGTATGCCTTTCTTTGCAAAAAAGATGCTAAACATTGCTTTTCAGGGGGAAGGGACTATAAAAAGGCGGTTAAGTTTTTGTCTTCCAAATCAAAGCAGCTTAAGGGAGATCATGGTTACGTGTCAGAAGATACTATATCTGAAGCATCCTATCAGCTGAGAGAGAGTCTAAGGCACAAGCACAAAACCATGTTTTCTTATGATGAGTTGGAACTAGGTAGTGAGTCAAACCATGAAGTCGTCGATGAAGACTTCTTATATACAAACCAAACAGAATCCTCCAATGTCTATTTACAGCAATGTCTTGATTTGACAAGGTGGAAGGACTTGTTACACCTTATCTGGTTTTACCCTTTGAAAAAAGAAGTGGAAGTCAACTTTGGGTCTCTTGTTCACAAATTTTCCACATTAAACAAGTACATAAATAAGTCACTGGACCCTTCAAGAGATGGGGTTTATGTGATGGAGATTCTAGCACTTCTTCATGATATCGATGAAGATTTAGAGGATGCTGTTTTTGATATGGGGGTGTATTTACCACAAGACATGGTGCAGAACAGGTTTGGGGCTGTACCGTTCGAAAATCTAGCAACAGGAGACAACTCTCGGCAACTTCCATTAGCAAGTTTTTGGTTAGATAAACCAAAAATCCATGCCAGCATGAACACTTCTGTCAGAGAACAAGCTTTAAGATGTATCAAGGATTTAAAAGTCAAGAAGCTCTGGATTTTGGGTAGTGCTGCTGAAGAAGTAGCAGCAACTTTGAAAGATCTACCGGAGTTAAATAGTGCGTTTGATATGGTTCTTTTTTTACATGTAAAACATCCTAGCATTAAAGTGCTTATAAGTGAGATTCAAGAAAAGATGCATTCATGGAAGCAACAAGGCTCAGAAACTGGAAATGTTATAAAAGGTTCCAATAATTTCCGGAACTGCTTGTTGTTTGTAGATTTTAGTGAAGATTTTATTGATTTGCAAGAAATTGAGTTCCATCTGTCCAAATGGTTTCAAACCGTGCAAATAGTGATGACAAGTAGATCACATAATCGTTATTTCCCAGTGGATTTGGAGATCAAAGTTCAAGATCATCTTCTACCCTGGATTTTATTTTCTATGAATGCTGATCTAGCAACAGAGGGCGAGTACTCAAGCATTCAACAAACAGCAACTCAGTTAGTCGAAGGGTGCCATGGTCATTTACTTGCCATCATTTTGCTCGCAAGGGCCCTAAGAAGTGTGGTTGATGTTAGTGCATGGGAACTTGCGTTACAGGAGTTAGCTTCACAACAAAATCCCTTATCATCACAATCAGGTGTCGTAAGTTATGTCATGCTGAGGGTATTAAGATTCGTTTGGTCTCGCATGAAAGCCATATCTCAAAAATGCATCTTACAATTTGCACTGCGCTACGCAGGGGAAGAGTTTGGGAAATCTTCATTGCTACACAGTTGGGTTACAGATGGGTTGGTAAAAAGTGAACAAGAAGGCGAGTATGTCTTTGAAGACCTTACACGCGCTTTCCTTCTAGAACAATTCGGTGAAAATTGTGTTAAAATGAGAGATGAGACTCGAATTACTTTAGCTGGCTACTTTGTATCTCGTCCACGTGAACTTTTTCTTGAGCGAGATGGTTCAGAATCAAACAAAATTCCAAGTATTGAAGAGTGGGATGCCAGAGAAATTCACTTAAATAATAACATATTATCCGAGCTTCCAGATGACCCCAACTGCCCAATACTTGTAAATTTGTCCTTGCACTCAAATCAAGATCTGATGGATATTCCTAACAGATTCTTTGATAACATGCCTAGCCTCCATGTTCTAGATTTGTCTAGCACGAGCATAAAATATCTGCCATCTACCATTTCCAAGTTGACTACTCTACGCAAATTTTTCGTTAGAAACTGTGATCTGTTGATGGAACTACCACCTGAAATTGGATCCCTTAAGAATCTCAAAGTCTTTGATTCTGAAGGAACACAACTTATATCCTTACCTGAGCAATTTGGATCTTTAACCAAGTTGGAATGCTTGAAGTTTTCATTGTACAACCTTGCAGACGGGTACAAACAAAGCAATCAAATTAGGCAAATAGTTCCTGCAGCAGATTTATCGAAGCTCGTACGGTTAAAGGAACTTAGCATTTGTATCGATTCACATGGTGAATGGTGGGAAAACGAGGTAAAACAGATCATTGACATTTTGTCTAAACTTCGGAACTTGGAATCTTTTAGAGTCTATTTCCCGACCATGGAACTGCTGCATATATTTATGGAGACACAAAACTGGGAAGGTATCCCCTTTTACCAACAATTGAGTAACTTTGGTTTCATTGTCGGCCGCCTTCAACACCGTTTGTTATCTCGTCTTGCAAGTGACCTTGAAAAGATGTTTGAAAAACTGCCAAAGTGTTTGAAATATACAGATGGTGAAGGGGACACAGAATTGATTGCAAAGGTGCTAAAATATGCAAATGCTCTTTCCTTAGATCGCCATTGGACTATCAAGTCCCTATCTACCTTTGGACTTGCAGAGATGGAAAAATTGAAGTTTTGCTTGTTGGCAGAGTGCAATGAGATGCTGCAGGTTGTTGATGGAAGCCATTTATTAGATTCTTCAAGACCAGTGCTTCGATCATTAGAATATCTGTCAATTCATTACATGAAGAGTCTCAGTTGCATATGGAATGGGCCAATTCATAGTGGCTGTTTGTCCAATCTAAAAACTTTGTTAATCCATACATGCCCTGAGTTGAGTACCCTTTTCACACCGGGGTTACTAGAGAATCTCACATGGTTAGAATATCTTGTCGTTGATGACTGTGAGCAAATCAAAAGTCTTGTAAATTTGGGATCCGACCACTATAAATCCACTACTTTTCTTCCACACTTGAAGAAGATAACACTTTTACACCTTCCCGAATTGGTCAGCATCTGCAGTGATACAAGTATTGCTCCAAGATTAGAAAGTCTAGTTGTTTATGATTGCCCAGAGCTTAAGAAACTCCCCTACATGGAATTTTGTGATGATTTAAAGGAAATTAAAGGAGAGAATGAATGGTGGGATGCTTTAGAATGGTGTGAACCTGAGTGGATCAGTGGTCAGCCTGATTATATGGCTAGTGTCTTTGTCCCACTTGGAATAGATGGTGATATTACAGATGAACTAGCTAAGGCTGTGAGATTTCTTCCACAAACAAGTGATTAACTTCTCTTTTTCTCACAACAGGTGAAATTTCTTACTTGTATATCTTAAAACCAATAGTCACATTTTGTTATATAGTGGAACCATTCTTGGATTACAGTCATGATATATTCTTTTGGTATTAGTGTTCACTAATTTGAAAGAAATGTTGGGTAAATTTTTAGATGGTAACATGAAACTACTAAAAACTAGCTGCATTGCACCCTTGACATTTGCAAATCATACAACTAGGTACATATTTGCTTATTTGGATCAACTTTTCACCGTCTTTCCTTCTCGTTTTACTTCAATAAGGTTTCATGTTTCTTTTTCATTATGTTATGCCTCTCTGATTGTTTGACTAATGTTGCGCAGTACGTCCTGGAACAAAAAGCGTTTTTCATGGACTGTAGAGGACAGAGAATCAAGTTGGCCTCATTGCTTATTAGAGGAAGTCTGCAGCCTTATACTTTGTGAAATATGCTTGGGTAATGTTGCTGTTTAACAAAAGAAAATTCTGGGCAATGTTTTGTCCATGAAGTTGAGCATACAGGGATGTTTGTGTGTTCGGTTTATTGGATCAAACTGACTTTATAAAAAAGGATGTTACTTAAATTTTAAAAATCTTGAAAGAGTCTTATGCCTAGCGGTATCATACTATCATGGTGTTTAAGGTAATCTTTCTTAGTTGAGGTTGTAGATTCAAGTCCCATCGTCAACTTAAGTGTAGGCTAAGTGGGTGGGTGTGTCTATATTTCAAAAAAATTATGAATCTTGTAATTAAGACTAAATCTACAGGTATGATATTAAGTATACATAGAATATAGTGTATTACCATCGAATTTAAAGTTGGTCGACCACCATTTTGATATTTTTATAGTTGGCAGAACTATTATAATATACAGTCTGAATTCTATATATCTCATTTGGTTAGTAAAATGTATGGTGGTTGAGGCCACTGCAGTTCGAACCCCGCGATCTGCTTTTCCTTAACCTTTTCTTCTACGTGCATTATATACCTGTACATTTATCAGCAAATTTTTTTAAAATTTTAACACAAAATTTAAGAACGATTCCTTTGGGGGAGTGGTTGATGAGGTTTTGGTTAATCTGGTAGGGTGTGTGTTCGATTCTCACAAAACCTATTTTCGCTTCCTTTTTTTTCTTTGGATTTTCTTAGCGTTTTTTAATGAAAAACTATTTGGGTTTAGTTTTCAAAAGTGTACCGAACTTGTCACTTTTTGTTATTGTATATACCCAATTTTTAAAACTCTCATTTAGTGTATCAAACTTTTTAAAACTACCAATTAATGTATTGGATTACCTGCTGAGCAGGTAACCAATAATTTTGTCATTTTTTATTTATTTTAATATCACACAAATGACACATGTACAGCCATGTCATTAATGAATGCCACATCAACTCATGAAGAACACTAAATGAAGAACAACATGAACAGATCTGGACAAAAGGAAGATGAAGATGATGAAGAACAACATTAACAATAAACCAAGATCCAAAATCACTAATCTGTGTATGAACAAGAAACCAATACACGTAATCTGATGATGAAACACAAAATCATCTATAAAAAACATTAAGAAATCATCTGTCGAAAACATCATGTGATTCAAAGAAGAACAAGAACCCTAATCGAACCCTAAATCAATCTGAACAAGAACCCTAAATCGATTTAAACATTAAACCCAGATTTGATGAAGAACATGAAACCTAGATTTGATGAAGAACCCTAAATCGTAGATGAACAAGATTTAAACATTAAATCGAAGAACGGATGTTTAGATCATAAATGCTTCAATTCGTTTTAGGGTTCTTCATCAAATCTGTTCTTATCGTAGACATTAAATCGAAGAACCCTATGAGCCCTAAATCAAAATCTGTTCAAATCTAGGTAGATGAAGAACCGATTTAATGTTCTTATCTTTGATGAAGAACCCTAATTCGTACCTTATGAGCCCTAAATCAAAATCGCACATGAAGCAAAATCGCACATGAAGCAAAATCGAAACTGTTGGAGCAGTCGATGGTGAAGCCCCAAATCAAAATCGATGAAGATGAAGATGAACCCAGATCTTGAAGTCGCGGTTCTTGAAGAAAATCCAGATCTGTTGAAGATGTTCAAAAATGGTGTTCTTGGTGGTGCCGGAAGTCGGTGGTGGTGGTGGTTGTGCCGGCCGGAAGTCGTTGATGGTGGTGGTGCCGGTGTCCTCCTCCTCCTCCTAAACAAGAAAAGCCATGTCACCCATAACCGTGTCACGTCACCCTTAGCCTGCTATCAAAGGTAACGATATATTAAATGGTAGATTTTGAAACTTCAGTACATTGAATGGTAGTTTTGAAAGTTGGGTATACACAATAGCAAAAGTGACAACTTCGATACACTTTTGGATACTAAACCCATTTAACTTTGGAATTTATTTATTAGTAAAATATAAAAAATTGAATTTGAACTGTGAGAAATTTCAATTGCAATTTAATAAATTATTATAAATTTAAAAATTCCAAAATTTAATAAATTCATAATAAGGTAAGTGAACAGACATAATTATACACGATACAAAACATAACAAGTTACGTAGATCGTTGAATCTCTTTAGGTTAAAAAAATTGGTTATTAATTTATTAAAGATGGAAAATGATTTATACATTATTTTAATAAGGATAAATGATATAATCAATAATGAAATATAATATTTACTTTAAAGTGTAAGAAAGTGTTTCTTCTCTCTCTCTCTCGAACATGAGAAAAAAGTTACTTTGAAGCAATTGGTGGACTAAAGGAAAAAGAAACAATAAAATTAAAAAAGAAGAAGAAAGACAGTGCAAGGGCAAAGTGAACCGTGGGGTACTAGGTTTACCTTTTTCTTAATATAAAGAGTTTAGTTCTTAAAAATGTAATCAACTTATCATCTTTTGTTATTTATTGTACTAAACTTTCAAATTTACCATTTAATGTACTAGACTTTTCAAACTTACCGTTTTATGTATCGAACCTGCTATAGCAGGTTACAAGCTGACGTGGCATAAGTTTCACTGATGTGTCCGGTGACATGTCATATGAGTTGGATTTTTCATGGTTCAAAATAAATAAAAAATAAAATAATTGTTTTATTATTACTAATAATAATAATAATAATAAAAAAGGTGTTAGAAGGTACAAATCAAATCTACTTGCTCTTATTTGTAAAAATCTTTTATTTGTGTATAAATTATAAATTGATTCAAGATCTGAAAGTCTAGAACTCAAGGACTAAGATGAATGGGGCGACATCTACAGATCTTCAATTTCGAACAAAATCGATTTGAAGGTACAGATCAGAAACATGTACAGATCTTTGATTTGAAGGTACAGATCTTCGACATGTACAGATCTTTGATTTCGATTCGTTCATCTTCATGTTCTTGTTTTCGTTACCCAAGAACAACAATCGATCTATGGGTTTTTCTTTCTTGATCGACAAAACCATTTAAGTTCATCATCTGCATCTAATTTTAGTGTTTTCTGTTCTTGTTCTTGGGATTTTAAGATGTTCACAAACATGTATGTGATTTGAATGATCTGTTCGTAGATCCGCACAACACGATGAACGAAGATTATTGGTTTTAGTTTCGATTTCGTGGATCTGATTTAATTGGAGTTTAGAAGAAGATGATGATTAATAACGAAGATGAATGTTCTTGATTACCCATCTGTAGTTTTTGGTCTAAATCTTTTGCGATTTTAATAATTTCTTCGATTTGATTTTAGATGATTTTGCGGTTTTGGTGCAGATCTGGTTTTAAATGGATATCTTGGTGAGAAATCGATTTCAACTATTTGTTTGCTCCAATTCTTCGATTCACTCCATGTTGCAAATCGATTTGGTTGCTTCGATTTCTTTTGGTGCAACTTCAAGATCTATGGTTCGATTTCTTTTTGTTCAATTTTGAAGATAAAGATGTAAAAGGAAGAAGAAGATGATGATGATGAGGATAAGGATGATGATGAAGAAGAAGAAGAAGATAATAATAATAATATAAAATATGACTTGGCATGAATGGGTGATGTGAAAGTACATAAGTATAAAAAATAAATAAAAAATAATCAAATTATGTGCTACCTATCCAAAAGGTAAACTAGTGTATTAAAAGGTATAATTGAGAACTTGAATACACTAAATGGTAACTTTTAAAGTCCGATACATACAATAGCAAAACGTAACAAGTTGGATACATATTCGTTAACTAAACCCTTCTTTTTATCTTTTCATATCAATAAAACATTAACATTAATCAACTTATACAATTCTAGCGTTTCATGAATTTAAAATTAACAACATTTTTTTAATTTGACAATCATAGTAATTCATTAGTTTAAAAGTAAAACAATTTTGACTTTAACTTAAGTACATCTTTTTATAAATAATATAAATCTACTTTATTGTTAGAAATTAAGATGACTTTCTTTATAGCATATAAATATATAAATTTAGAAAACTATAATAGATTTGTCAATAAGAATAATTTAATTTAACACACATATATATATATTGAAAATATCATTTAAGAACCGTTTTTATTGTGAGAACTCCGAGAATCAATCATAGTCGTCCACTTCTCCGTCCTTTAATTCAATTGATCACTCATGAATTCATCAGATGCACCTTGCCACACTCTATCCCCCCACGCTCTTCATCCATGAATTCCACTTACCAATTGAATAGCTAAGATTGGTTCTCGCAATAATAATGGTTCTCAAATGAACCATCCCCTATATATATATATATTGAAAAGTTAATTTGAGAACCGTTTTTATTGAGAGAACCGCGAGAACCAATCTTAGCCATCCAATTCTCCTTCCTTCAATTGTATTTGCCACCCATGAATTCCTTACATACACCTTGCCACACCCACCCCTCCAAACGCTCTTCATCCATGAATTTGACT
>JAUEJL010135828.1:0-11025 GCA_032274825.1 Drosophyllum lusitanicum | reverse complement strand
GCCGGAATCAATACTTGGTGTGTGACCCAATAGGCCTATACCTCATCGGTAGTGCCATTAACTCGTTCGTGTCAGCGAGCATATACCAACACTCCCTATTTGGCCATTTCAAAAAGAAAACCCTAATTCTCATTTTCTCTCTATCTATCTCTCTACGGCCAAAACTTTGCGATCCCCTTATGCTTCTGAAACCACTAGAGTAAACACGATCATCACCAGTAGGCTGTTGCAAATCGCCGCCATCAAACGCGACTATCAAAGTTGCCGATGAGCTTCACCGCCTCTCACCACCAAGGGTCTCTTTCTGTTAGGGATTCCGCCTCCTACCACCAACATTCTCTTTCTATCAATCGGCTATCGCACGGTAACTATTCTTCGAGAACGTCTCTCTCGATGCTCCATCGGAGATCCATCGCCATTGGACGACCCTGCCATCCTAGAAACCTCCATTGCCGCTCATCTGTTGTTTTCATCCTAGAAACCTCCACACCATCATCCGTTGTCTCATCGCTGCCACCATCATACCGGCATCAGCACATCCTAGAAAATTTATTTTTTTATTTGCTTTTGGTTCACGCACTATCAGTTTTTAACAAACAATTGAGTTTTTTTCTTTTGTTTTTGATGTTTGTTCATTATTAAACAATTGAGTTGTTTAGGTGGTTCATTATTAAACTTTTGGGGAAGCGCCTTTTATTTTGTTTTGTTTATTACTGAACTCAGAATATTTTAAGCTTGCTTTTTGTTGAACGTAAGCATAATTTGTTAATTTTTCTATTCATGGTTGAACATAATTATTAGTTGATAATTTTTCTGTTCATAATATCAAGTTTTTAAATTTGTCTATGTTTCATTAAAGAACACCGGAGAAAAGAACTTTTCAAAAATATGATATTATGCTTGTAACATGCTCACTAGTGATGGTGGTTGACTATTTGTGAAGAGAGAACAAGGAAATAGGTTTAAACGTGGGATGCTGTTTTGTGAGAAAAAATAAATATTTTTTCATCTTTGCCCATCTTTATAGATTATAAATGATAAACATATGTAACAGTTACAAAATTGTAATTAATTAATATCAACTCTCGATTAAGTTCATCCAAAGGTTAAATTTGGTTATTTAGGTTATATAGATAAAAGGTTGTTCTATATTAATCACGTATATATATATATATAGGGAGAGAGAGAGAGAGAGATAGGACCAAATGAGAACACCTTTGTTGGTGCAATCAACGAATAAATATTTAAATAAATGTTTTGATGACACAATTTTAATATTTATTTAAAAAAAGAAAATATATTACAAAATCCAAGTTAATATGAAAATAAGAAGTTTGGCAAAATAAGAAGTTAAATATAAATTTGCATTGATCACAACACTAATATATCATGAGGATTAAACTTGCAAATTTTATAAAACGCCAAACGCTTGCAATACCAATTAAGTAAAAATGACTATTAAACAACAACGTCACATATATTGAAAAGTCAATTTTTACTTAAATGTATTTTCATTTATAAAATAAATTCCACATGATCTTAAAGATATTTATTCTTGGAATTGTATTTTTATAAAATAGTTTACCACAATTATTAAACGAAATATATTTTATTTGGCAAATATTTACAAACATGAAAATACATACTTTTATATACAAATAAAATACCCTTAAGAGGTATTATTATACCGTGTATTTGTTTGGTTGATAAGATGAGATCTTATAGAAAGATCTCCTCTTGAGGATGTGGCACAATATGGTCCATTCATTTCAAATGAAATCTTCACTTGATATTTGTGACAATCCAAATACACAAGATGACAATATTTTATTATGGGTATTGTAATGACAAAATACGGATTTCAAATATAAGCAAAGTACATTACGGTAACATTTTTAAATCTCCCTGAAAGCTATACCAGTGATGCACGGTCGCAAGGCACTGTCGACCATGGGCCTGCGACCGTCCGGCCACTAGACAGCCCAACTTTCTCTCTCTCTTCATTTTCTATAAATACAAGCTTTGGGTTTTCATTTCAAACCACCTCTTCCATAGAAAATCCTCTGAAATATTAATCACACACTTGAGATCTTACAACTTTATATTTATATGTGTGATTCTTGAAGATGTTATAATCTTTGATTCATTCAAACACAACGCAAGTTTAGCAAGAGGAATCAAGAGAGAGAGATCATTGAGCATTCGAATATTTATACACTTGCCTCTTGATTTGTTTAAAGTGAGTGATTATTTTGTAAACACCATTGTTGGTGTAGTGAGGTAAATTGTAAATCATCACTTTGAGAGATAGTTCTAGTTGTAGAACTTTGATACATGTGGGTTTGACTATTTCCCACTTTGTTCTTGGGTTTGTGTTCTTGGTGAAGAACACTTGTAAAAGTCCCTTTGAAGGCACTTGTTGAAGACCTTGGTGGAGGCAAGAAAGTCCTACGGGGTAGGCAAGGAAGTCCTCATTGGAGGCATTCCGGGTTCTTCGTGAAGAGCTCGTGTTTGGTGTTCTTGGATTAGAACATCGTGAGGTGATCACGTCCTCGTATCAAAAGTGATTGTAACTTGTGGTCTCTTCCGTTCTAAGAAGACTTTTTACACGTTGTGCTAGTGAAACTCTTGACGGAGGTTAAGGAGTGGATGCAGGTTGGAGTTCAACCGAACCACTATAAATCTCGGTGTTATCCTTCTTAAACCTTTAAACTCTTTACATACTTGCATTTATATTCTTGCTTTTATTTTCCCATATTTACATTATTGCATTTACCTTTAAGTCATTTATTACATAGTCAAGAATATACTTATATATACATACTCATACTTATATATACTATACTTATATACTAATGTAGTGTATTTTTTTTTCTTTGTATTAATAAAACAACGATTGGTTTTCAATAATAAAAAGTAACTGTGCATGTTTTTAAAGTACCACCAATAGATCAAACCCAAAATCTTTTTGAATTTTGCAGATATGGTTAATAATTATAAAATCTATTTATTAAAAATCTAAATATATAGATCAGAGATATAAGGATCTAGCAAATCTATACACTCAGGCTATCTGTACCGTATGACCTGAAGTGTTTCGGGTAAGTTTGGGTTGCAAACGGGAGGCTCGGGAACACTGGTACGTCCCCCTTTTCGGGTTTGGTTTCGGTTTTCCCAACCCGAGCTAACCGATGACTTAATTTTTTTAGTTGGGTAAGAGAGAGTAAGGAGAGAAAAAATATTTGTGTTGTTTGAGTTAGACTATATTTGGGTTTTAGGTAAGAGAAAGAAAAGAAGAAAAAACGATGTGTGCTGATGTAACATTCGAGTAAGAGAGAGGAGAAAGATACCCGACACTTATGGTCTTAGAACAAAGAAAGGTAACTTTCATCTTTTTTGAAGATTACTTTAAACTTTTTTTAATTCATTTCAAATATTCTGATTTTGGAAAAATGATAGGTGCTCCGCATAAGTTATAGATGTGGTTATAATTGTACATTGTAGCATTTAAATAAGGGATATTTTCATTAGAAAAAATGATATGAACAACTAAAAGCATTTAAATAAGTGTTTTAAAAGCGTTGGTAAGTAACGAAAGCATCTAAATTTGGTAACGCTATAAGTAGAGATGTAAACGAGCTGAGCCGATCTTTACATTAATTGAGTCAGGCTCATTTAAATTTGCAGAAGCTCGAGTTCGTAATTCAAGGCTCGAACTCGACTCTCGAAGTGTTTTACGAAGCTCATGATAAGCTTGCTAAAGCTCGTTTATTTTTTTTAACAATATTTTAAATTATATAAGTAATAAATAATAAATAATTTGAATTTTAAATGTTTATTTTTTAAATTTTTTCATATTTAATGATATAAAAACAAGTTAATTTTTTTCATATTTATTAAACGATCGTTGTATACAAGGCTCGGGCTCGAACTCGTTTAATAAATGAGTCTTAATCTAGATCGAGTTTGAGCTCATTTAAGCTTGACTCGTTTCGAGCTTTTTACGATTCGAGTTCGATTAACTCACTAGCAGTCAGACTCATTTACATCTCTAGCTATAAGCATATATCTTATCCCTTTCAACTAACGATGTATAGATATAACAACTTATAACCTAAAGAATAGAGATGGATAACAACAAATATCATTTTCCATTTAATTTTTACTGTTTGAACTTATGAAACTAGTTTAAATTAGTTGACATATGAATAAACTGAAATACAAATTTGTTTAAAAAAATGTAAATTATTACGTAAGCAAAGACAAAGAAAGATGATTGCCATCTGTTGTGCTTGCTACAGAGCTCATCGGCCTCCCCAAAGCCAAATCCTTCCGCCATTTCTTCCTTTGCTTCCAGACAATACTCGTGACAAGTTTGATATGGTTCAGACATCAACGTAACGGTTAAACTTGCTCAATTCTCTTTCAACATTTTCCGTGCCTTCGCTCTATCTGCTCCAAAATCCTCCCAATTCTTCAAACCCTAGTTTCCGATTTCAAGCTGGAATTGCATTCCTAAGGTTCGATTTTTCTTCAATTTTAGCTCAATTTTACTCTACACTTTCGATTGACCTGTGGTGTGACGGATTTTGATCTCAGTGGTTTAGTTTTAAGGTTTTGTGATCGATTTGTGTGTATCTGAAGAATGTTGGAAATTTTATGTGTTTTTTTTATATCGTCAATCTATCTGTCGAATTTCGGAAATCCTGTTGATTTAAAATAGTTTAGGCGTCGGTGGTTTGCAGAGGCTTTGTTCGTTTTTCATTTTACAATGAATTCATCAATCAGATGCTAGTTCTAGAAGTCCCCTCTCTCTATGCATATGGGCATAACACAAAATGACAAAGGAGAAAAATTCATATAGGTTTGTGGAGCTGTATACAGTATTTTTATAATTGTTAATCTCTCAGCCGTGTGTGTGATGTTTTACTTGTTTCTGTTTGCTTTAAACTTGAATTTTATCTCTGATTGCAACTTGATTATATCATTTTGATATTGTGTCAACATATAGTCACTTGTTCTGCAAGAATTGAGCTAACCCAGCATTGTAAAATGTAGCTGGATGGTAAATTCTTTATGCTAATCAAAAGTTTTCATGTGGATTGATAAAATTGAGATCTGGCACAAATTGGTTAGGCTTTGGCTCGGAGAAGCTCATATTAGGTATTGATAAATTGACTCCTCACTCTTGTATGAGCTCCCTTTCTTTTCATTAGTGTGGTTTGTATAATTACTTAAATGTGTATTTCTGGAATCCCTTCAAACTTTTTACTTATAGATGATCGGTTGGTGATATGAGAACCATAGACCAAAGGTTCAGTTCAAATCAATTCAAAAAAAGATTTTGACCACAAACAGTAGTTCATTTATATATGGCATGTTCAACTGGCAGGCAAGCGCGGGAACAACTTTGTTAAAGGGAGAGAGAGAAAGCCACGACCTGAGAGCCAAGTTAATGCTACACGGCATTGTCCGTTGAGCATGACAAAGCTATTTTATGAAAAAGGGACGTTATGGTAATGATGGACGTCATACCGTTATGAAGTACCAGGAAAATGAAATCAAATTGGAAGAAAACTATACATAGCAATGGACTAGATGTACCCACTCTTTTTAGCAATGTTTTCTGGTTATTACCTAACCGGAATAACCTTTGTTTTCTGGTTATTACCTAATTGGAAGAAAACTACATATAGCAATGGACTAGATGTACCCACTCTCTTTTTAGCAATGCTTTCTGGTTATTACCTAACCAGAATAACCTTTGTTGTGTGTGGATATTTACGGAGTTTGTGTAGCCACATATCTGCTCTGGGACTTGCATGTCAGTTACTCCAACCCCATGCTGGTGCCCCTTGTCAGTTTTGATCGATAACGTCACTACCCTTAAGTTATAGGCAGCCTTAGTGCCATTCTTTGAAAAGCAGCCCTCAACTTAACTAGAGTTATTTGCAGCATTAATCTAACATATGCTGCATTCAGTATCGTAGATGTCATTAGTAATAAATATTTCTTCTTTTTGGGTGGGGGGATTTCGAACTAATATACTAGTAGTTGACGCGTTAATCGTACATATCTATTAATCGGATGTTATAGATATGTGATGGCACCTGTGCAAGAAAAGAATAGTTCCTACTTGTAAAATTCTGAGTAATGGAAGCTAATGCAACTAGAAGTTTCTTTTTTATTTCCCTCCCCTTCTATGTTCTATAGATAACAATCGTGAGTTAAAATGAAATTGATTTATTAAGCATCTTTCAGAGCAATCCCCCGAGATATTCATATGAAAATTTTAGTATATCACTCGGTATATGTGAAAAATTATTTCTAACTATACTGATATATTCTCTTTTAAAAATTGAGGTGCTTGCATCTTAAATTAATGCCTTAATGGTGTGCATTGATTGATGATTGTTCTTTTCATGCATCAAGCTGACAAACAAATGTGATTACTGAAATTCTTTTGTCAATTAAAAAGCGAAACAAAAAATGTTAATGTTCTTATAATCAGATTTCTTGGAGTATGTGTAACGCTTAGCTTCAGAAATATTATTTATAACACTGTAAACACCAAGTAATATTGTATTACATAATAGCTAGTTAATTATACTATTTGATATTATGTGATGCATCATGTATATGTTTCAATGAGGAGGTTGTAGAAGTAAACCACATTGTGTGATAAAGGTACGCACTATATAACAAGGTCATCGTGTAAACCGTGTATCAGAAGATCACCCAAAGGAAATATTTATGGCTATAATATAGGAGTTCAAATGTAACTAAACACATTAATATCGAAGGTTGGTGACAGCGTCTAGAATGTGACTGCTAGTTATATTTTTGTATTAATAAATGCGTTCTGCTTTCATACCAAGTAATATCATTTATTCAGGCTCTATCTACAATTGTAGCATTAATGGTATCAGCTTATGGATCCTTGGTTGGTTGGCTCTTTGTATGCCTAATTTTGTGCCATCTCTATTATAAGATTCCCACTTCCCAGTTAATTCTTAGATCGACTTTTCAAGACACCAGAAAACACACCGAGATATTTCAACAAGTACGAATCTACTATTCATATTATAGTAGTCTGTCTTGTCGTTACTGATCATTTCTATGGGTCCGTCCGTCCTTCCATTCCATGTTTCACATTTCCTTTATAGGGACATAGGGTAGATCTTCCTCAATATGTTTCTAAAGGTTCAGAATTTATATTATTTGTCTATCATGCAGCTTATTTTTGCTTGATTTTCTCATATACATTTAAATTAGTAATCAAATAGTTATATTTTCTAGACCAGTACCAAATGTTTTAAGTTTTTTTTATTTGGTGCACAAATCTTTTTTTTTTCCTTCGTTCATGCCAACCAACTTTAATAAAGTAAATCTCTTTTCTCTTAATAAACTTTATGTAATAAGTTGTTGGCAAGAAACTCTCTGGGTCTTTTTAGTATAATTAATTATATAAGCATCAATAACTCAGAGTAGAACATGTGTTTACTTTCAGTAGTAATTGACTACACCTCAGTGGGAAATAATTACAGTTTACCATTCTATCGTACTCTGAATCTCCTTGATATACACTTAAATTGTGTATCTATTTGGCATTTTGTCTTTCCTTATTTGGACTTTTACAGCATACTTGAATGCTGACATTTCTTAGATTGCGTCAGACGTCATCACCATTCCAAGCTGTTGACCATCTCTTTATTTGCTATAAATTTGGAATAGTCATAATTCCACTACTAATTTTCTTAAAAGAAAGCAAGCTACCCCTGTGTTTCTCCAATTGTATATTTTACTGTTCACTTGTTCAGCCTAAGCCTTGGCTTGTTTGATCTTTATCTTTGTATTTATCTACCACATAACTTCCCTTCCTTATACTTGCTGATGTGATTATCCCTAGCCATATTTGGATATTAATCATATCACATACATTTAACTTTGTCTAATTTTTGGCCTTGTATTACTGCAGAGGGCACTATATTCATGGTCATATGGTCATTCTGCATTAAGCTATGATCTTATTTCCTATTTGATTCTGTGGGGATTTCTATTTCTGTTAGAGGGTCTGTGAATATCTATTATTGGATAAAATATTGACTATTGGATAAAAGATTACAAAAAATAGTCTCAAATGAAGGGGAACTGCAACAAGTCCTTAAAGATGTTGTTCAGTCGAGGTATTGAAGATTTGCATGATGATGATTTCGAGGGCTCAAAGGATGAGGATTCAATTTTTAGAGAAGTGTTCTTTGGGCATGAAAATAATAAAACTAGCAAAAAGTGTCTTGTAACCGGGGCAATTAATTTTGAAAATGAAAATAAAAAGCCTAAAGACTTGTCATTTGGTTGCAACAGTGACAATTCAGTGATGACTAGTCACGTAGATTTGCAAAGCATGAAAGAATCGGAAGAGCTTAATGTATTGGCAAGAAATGACCCTGATGTTGAAGTTAAAAGAAGGAAAGTATTAATTGAAGAACAAGTCAATGTTAACCCTTATTTGGAAAAGGTGATTAATTCTTCAATTCCATCAAAAGAAGTCGATTCTTGTTTGTTCCAACCAACTGCTATAGTAACATGTCGTTTAGTTGAATCATCTGGTCAAGGTTTTAAATCCAGTTGCTATCTGCTTAAAGGATCTGTTGGAGAACTTGCTGACAAGGATGCTTCAAAATCCAGATTATCAAGCTCTGACACAAATGATCAAAAAGGAAACGAAGTAAGCGCTGCTATTGCATCACCTGTTTCTCAGGAGAGCCATGTCAGCAAGCTTTTAGTTACCCGGCCTGAACCCATTCACAGTTCCAAAAGGAAATGGAAAGATTCTTCATTTCCCATTGATTGTACCAAGCAGAAATGGAAAGATTCTTCATTTCCCATTCATTGTACCAAGCAGAAATGGAAAGATTCTTCATTCGTGGAACTTGATGAAGTTGAACTTTTGGCACCACCCAAAGAGTCGACCACGGATCCTAAACCATTATTGCGTTTTCACATTCATCGCTTACTTAGGGCAGCAAAATGGGTCATAGGGAGGCGTAACAGAACGACGCATTGTAGAGGGCATGGAGAATTTGTCTTTAAATCTCCTTCCGGAAGGCCAATTCGGGAATTTTACAGAGCTTGGAACATGTGCGGTCAGAAACTATTTGCAGATGCAAATTATGCTGTTGGTGACAGTGATGGCATACAGTGGACCAGTTTGACTGAGTTCCAGTCTGATCTTTCTAATACTTTAATTGAGATTGAAGAACAACTTAAAATTTTGGAAAATGATACTGCTTTAGCTCATTGGTGGTATTTACTCGACCCATTTGCAAAAGTGGCATTTATCGACAAAAGTTTGCGGTATTTGAAAGAAGGGAAACCAGTCAAAACAAAGAGGAGTGTGGTGGATGGTTTTTATTTGAGTGATGATACTGTTTTGCCTTCAAAAAATGACACCATCACTGCAAATCAGATTACAAAAAAACTTGAGAAAGAGAGTAGTGATTTGGTTCTATTTTCCTGCCCAACAAACAATCTTTATGCATCAACTGGAGGGTCTGAATCTATCTGTATTCTACAAGATGGTACAGATCTTGGATCTTCTTTTGCTCTGGATGCTATTATGAACACTAAAGAACACAAGAAGTCGGAAAATTTGTCTGAGATGAAATTAAGTTCTTCTTATGGTATGCAGGAGACCAGCGAGATTAGCTATCAGTTAAAACCAAATATGGCAGATAGTTACACCAGTTGTATAAAGTCATCCTTTTGCTCTTCTGTGAACCAACAACCGAAGAAGCAATCTAGGTTTAAGAAGTCCGTACACCACCATAAACATGAAAAAGAGAAAAAAGGGAATTGTCACCTTAATGATGACGACCTATTGCTTTCAGCCATTTTAAAAAATCGTTCTAGTAACAAATCACCTGCTGTTAAGAAAAAATCTCGTGTCCCAAAAGTTTCAAAGAAGTACAACAAGGGTCCAAAAGGCAGTTGCAGGTTGCGTCCACGAAGTCTTACAAAAGGTGGCCCGCATCATGGGGAAGGGAGGTGGTCCGGGCTTGGTGTAAGGACCGTGTTATCATGGATAATAGATTCTGGGGTTATTAAAACAAATGAAGTGATCCAGTACAGGAATCCAGGAGATGATTTAGTGTTGAAAGATGGTTTAGTTACACGAGATGGTATTATGTGTCGATGTTGTGAGAAGATGCTATCAGTTTCTGAGTTTAAGAATCATGCTGGTTTCAGCCTGAAAAGCCCATGTTTAAATCTTTTCATGGAGTCCGGAAAATTATTCACTTTGTGCCAGCTGGAAGCTTGGTCAGCTGAATACAAGTTTAGGAGGGGTGCTACACGAACTATTGAGGTTGAGGAGATTGATGAAAATGATGATAGTTGTGGTTTGTGTGGTGATGGTGGCGAGTTGATATGCTGTGATAACTGCCCGTCAACTTTTCATCTAAAATGCTTATGTGTACAGGTATGTTGTCGCTTTCTTGAGAAGTATTTTATATGGTTCATACTGTTCCAGCCTCGCCTTTTCAACCCAAAGTTGTTTCAACTGCACAGTCAAGTCCTCCATCGTTAAAATTGACGATTTTGTTGCTTTTCATTTAATGTAACAAGTTAATGTTAGTGCCAATCATGTGATGTGCACATATTCTGAAATCTGAATATGAGGGGCACTTTCGTCTTTTTGTCCCCTTCTTCTTAAGCACAGAACTTATTAAAACTCAAATTTGACATGAAAACAATGTATTTAATCAAATCTAAAACATATTTCCAACCCAAGTTGTCTCGTAACCATATTAATAGAGTACAATTTGCCTGATTCTTTTTATTGATATCTTTGTTGTTATGGTTATCTCTATCTCTTCCCCAGGAGCTACCTGAAGGCAATTGGTATTGTTCAAAGTGCTCTTGCTGGATTTGTGGGAATGTGGTCAATGATAACGAGGCTTCAAGCTTGGGTGCTCTGAAATGTTTGCAATGCGATCATAAATGTAAATTTCTGCACTTTACACC